>PVIJ01005349.1:0-104853 GCA_004024925.1 Scalopus aquaticus
TCATTATCTTTAGAAACTATGCCTGCTAGCCAAATTTATGGTATAAAAAACCCCACTGTTGGGGCAATAAACGGAGCAGCCTGATCACTACTCGGTGTGCGTGCTGTCTCTCATTCCCCTTCCCCCTCTCCTGCTGCCGCCGACGCTTTCCCCACCACCCCCGGGGACCCAACCTCGGTCGGAGCCGGCCTCCGACACTAGAGGACATGAGGCTAGGTCAAGGGTAGTTTCAGGGTTGCGTGATGGTCTATAGATCCCCTGACTGTGTGAACCCCAGCTCTGCCACTTACTCTGTGCCTCAGTTTCCTCATCTGTAAAACAGGAACAAGGGTGTGCTGCCCACTTGGTTGTTGGTAGCGAAGGGGCATGAGAAAAAGGATAAAGCATCTGGTTCAGAGCTTCCTTTCACTTTTGTTCGGTGCTGTAGATCGGATCCTGGTTCACAGGCATTGCTCAATATGTAACCGTTGAACAAAAGCATTAATAAAGGAACACGTCAGTGGCTCCAGCAATACTGTTTCCTTCCCTAGGCAAGGCTTAGCCCAACTACCTTAAGCAGGGAAATGAACTCAGAGAGGGAAAAGGACTTGTTCAAGGTCATGCAGCGAGTTAGCATCTGCGCTGAATCCTGAATGGAGGCTCTGCTATCATCAGCCATGAGACCACGGAAGAAGGGTGTGCGGGGTGAGGGCTGGCCTTTTTCTTCTGTTGCGTGTGTGTGTGTGTGTGTGTGTGTGTGTGTGCATGCATGCATGCGTGTCTAGGAAGTCAGGAGACTAGCTTGCTTTCTTTCCAGGGCTCCTCCCTTCTGCCTGAAGGCCTCTTCTGGGTGGCTGGCTGGCCTGGCCCCTGCATTCCTCACCTATTTATTGGGATTTCTGTGAACCCCTACAGGGAGGTGCTATCTTCCCAGCCGAAGTCCTGCTAGTAATGAAGCCATCTGGCTTCCAAGAGACCCCCAGGCTGGCTGCTCCAAGCATGAGAAGGAGATGGCGAGCAGATTTGAAAAGGTGGGAGTGGTTACCACACTTTCCATATTCCATTTCAGGGCAAACCCCATCCTTACTCCTAGCCCAGTGACCCCATCTTGACAGGCTTGTTTTCCAAAGAGTTTTGTAAGTCAGTGGCTCTGCTTTACTTGGAATTTCTCAAAACATGGTCTGGGAGCAGCAGCAGTAGTGTGCTGGTTAGAAAGGCAGAATCTGCGCCCTCCCCCAGAAATCCTTCCTCTCATGGTCAAATCTCTGGAAGAAGGACCTGGAGTCCATATGTTATGTCTTCTCTGACACTTATCAAAGTTTAAAAAATCGCTGATTTATACAATTTCTCAACAAAAGCATGATGTCCAGTAGGACTGGAACTAAAAGGGGGTAGGTGTTTCCTGGTTAGTCTTAGAAAGCTATTTATACTCTTCAGGTGTCCATGCATCCCTCTACCCACCTACCCACCCACCCATCTGCCCATTCTTCATTAGTAGTTACTCAGTTGCACCTAGAAGGTGAAGAGTGAAGTTTGCCACCCACTCACACCACAGCCTCACTGTACCCCTCCAGCTTGCTGTGAGGCTCTGTGCGCAGGTGAGGGCCTGCTGCCTTCCTGGCACTCCACGGCCCCCCGGGGTCCTGCCCGAGTCACTGCTTTAATCTGCTTCTGGTCTCTCAGCCTACAGGAGCCACACAAATGCGAAGTGTGCAAGAGGTGAGGGGGAGGAAACAACATTTATTTGGCATCTACTGTGTGCCAGGTGTTTTCACACATGTGGTAGCATTTCACACTCCCAGCCTCCCTATGCACTGGGTAATGTTATATAGATTTGACAGATAAGAAAACTGAGCCACAAAGAAGTGGTGGGACTTGGCTGAGGCTGCAGAAACTGAAAACAGCAGAGGTGGGATTTGAACTTTTTCCTCTGCTTGCAAAGGCTATGCTCTTTCTTTCATTCAGAACCATGTTGCCTGGTTCTTGGTGAACCTGGGGATCCGTAACCAGAAATTGAAGAGCAGACAGATTTGGACATGTGTCTAACCACATGTACTGTCCAGAGATTAGCAGGCTGATTGTGAGGAGGTGAGCTCCCTGTCACTGGAAATATGCAAGTGGAGACTGGGGAATCCTGTGCCTGTGGTGTGGTCCTCTGCCTGTGGGTGTGCGTGTGCGTGTGCGTGTGCGTGTGCATGTGTGTGTGTGTGTGTGTATTGAGGCCAGGTAATCTGGAGGGTCTTCTTTCCTTCAAGATGGGCCTGCTTGGACCTGCTTCAGGGCCAGTGCCCCTGTGGATGGAGGCTCTGCAGCCGGCTGCTCATTATCTGCGGCTCCTTTGAGGGGACCCTGCCAGCTCCCAAACAGGAAATGTGTCCAGAAAGCTGTAATTAGAGCTGGGAGCCACAGGCCTGAGAGGTGCCTGTTCAGCTTCAAGTGTAGACACGCTGCTGTGGTGAAGTCCCTGGGAGAGAACCCAGTGAGTCAGGTCCTCAGACCGGCTCCCTGCATGTGGCACTCCTGCCCCACCCATCCCTTGGAAGGCAACCAGCTTTCACTGGGAGCCTACTGGGTTTCTGGGTTTCACATCCATTCTCTCTTCTGTGCTTCCCCAGAGCGCTGGGAAGCTTCCACCATCATGCAGGTGAGGAGCCTGAGGCCCGAGATGCCATATGACTCACTCAAGGTCATCCTACCATGCCGGAGGTGAGTTTTGGGGCCCTGTGTTTGTGAGTGCCAGTCTAACCTCTTGATCATTCCCGGGGAGGATGTCAGAGCCGAAAGTGGGGAGCAGTAGCTCAGGTAGAACCAACTTGAGAGGGCCTGGCTGAGTCTGGGTCTGTCCTGATTGACTACAACTCCCCTCCGTCTCTTTGGACCTGTGCTGTGGGGCTGGGTCCCTGCTGGGCCACCCAACCAGGCTCCTGGGCACTCCTTGGCCCAGGCAGTGGCTTAAAAACGTGGGCACACATTCTTGCACTCCTCCCTTTGAGAGAAGTCTATGTCTGCTCCTTTTGAAAGTGGGCAGAATGGTGTCTGCTTCACCCCGCTGAAGATGTCAGAGGAATGCAAGTCGGCAAAGGCCGTGTGACTTCCACTCTGCTGGAACACTCGCTCTTGGAGCCCTGGGCCACCATGTAAGAAGTGAGAATCACTGGCCCGAGGCTGCCAGATTGAGAAGAAGCCACAGCAGGGCACGTGGAGAGTCCATGTTGGCGCGCTGGTCAACAGCCCCCGCTGAGCACGGTCAGCTCACCTCCCCAGCTGTTTGGCTTTTCCCAGAGAAGACCTAGACAACATGGAACAGAGACAAATCATCCCTGCTACGCTCTATCTGAACCCCAGACCTACTGAATCTGGGAGCAGAATAAAATTGTTTTGTCCCACTGAGTTTTCAGCTGATTGGCTATGTGGCAATATACAGGCAACTGGGACAGATGCACCATGTGGTCATCTCAGAGTCCACCCAGATCTCCTCCCCTGCCCCTGGGAAGTTGGCTGGATCACAACCTTACTACAAAACATAGCTCCAAGGGGATGGATGAGAGTGGGCGGGTTCTAGATCTCCTGGGGATTGCACTAGCATAGCTACCTCTGCCCACTCCCTGCTCAGAGATGAGTTCCTCAAATCTGGCTCTGCCTCAGGCCCTTTATGAATGATTAAGACTCCTGATCCCCTCTTCCACCTCTTCATTGTGGTGAGATCTTGGGCAAGCGACTTAACTCAGTTTCTTTAGTCTGTAAGATGGGCATGATAAATACCTAGGTCAGAAAGTATTGTCACAGCAGCACCTGGCATATAGTAAATGCTCTGATCAGTGTGGCCCACCATTATCCCTGAAGTTACCCTCTCTCTGGTGCCTGTGCCATCTTCACGTGCACAGGACTTTACAGTTTACAAGGAGCTCTCTCACCCCACAGTAGCTCTGTGGGACAGGCCAGTATTGTTTACATTGAACATAGGAGGATGCAGCTTAGGGGATATGGCCCATATCCAAGGTCTCAGCTGTGGGCGCTTTCTCCTACTCTTGTGGAGCCTCTTCTGGACTTTTCCTCTGTGTTCTCCCTAGGACTTCTGGCTGACTTGTTTGGTCTCTTTACTTCTGCCCTCTACTGCCTCTAAACATTTTGAGTCTAGTTCAGAAGCTCAGAAGCCGGAGAGTACTCCCACTGCTTTTGTGGGTCTCAGTTTACCCCTCTTGAGATGAGGGAGTTGAGTTGGCTGATGTTGAAGGAACTTTTCAGCTGGAAAATAACCAGATAGGTTTTTGTGTCCAAAGGGTGACTTGCCTGCAGGACTGCCTGCTGCTCCTCTCCAAGCTGAGACTGCCTAGCTGTGAACAACCCAAAAGGGCCCCACATCCTTGAGTCTGGGCAGCAGAGCCAGACCCAGAAAAAGAAGGAAGGGCTCCCAGGAGCTGAAAGGGCCCAGAGGGGGCACTGGGGCATTTGATGTCCCATTTAGCACACTTGCAGTTTAGCCTGAGGTTGGTCGTGACCCCCATCAGATGGGTCCAACCCAGCCTGGCTTCTGGAGCTCCTTCCGTGCCACAGTCTCAGGTGGCAGTGATGAGGGTTTCAGCGTCCTACTCCTGGTGGTCCAGCTACTGATCTTCTCCAGGCCAATATCAGATCTTACTTCCTCCAGGCAGTCTTCCTGGATGTGTGTCATCAGGCCTTTCTTTGGTCCTTCTGGACTCCTGGTCAAAACCCTTGTTACACATGGTTTGTAACTGCCAGTTTACTTGAAGTTTCTCCTCCAATACCTTAAGTACGAGGAGGTCAAGGTCCACCTCTGTCCTGCTCGCCTCTGCTTCTCCAGTACCCCATATAGTGGTGGCACTATTAGATGCTTACTAAATAAAGCTTGCATAAATCAATTTAAGATAAACAAACAGTAACAATGCTATTAGAAGTAATATAATGATGCTCTTTGCTTAAAATATCTTAGCCTCATCTGCCTTAAGGCAGGCCAGGGGAGGATGACTTCCATAGCACATTACTTCTGTTCCTGTAGAACTGCTTTTACTGAACTGTCTGAATGATGTCACTTCCCAAAAATCTTCTCCATGAGATTTGTTTTGATGCCTATTTTGAGAATTTTATGATGAGGATTGTCAGGAAAAACAATTGCTTTACAATTAGAGGTAGTTTTGATTTTCCAAAATATCAGGATGTATTTATTATATATAACATATATATAATATATGTGTGATATATTATATATACAGATTTCATATGTAACTGACCAGTTTCTTTTTTTTGCACTTGCTACCAAGAAGCTTATATGTAAAATTCTGAACCTTTTGCAATAATGTGTCAAACAAGAGGACTGTGTAATCTTCATTTTTGAACCAGCCAGATTTCTTGTTTATTTAATATATTTTCTTCTGTTTCGCTTCTTACTTTCTTATCATTATTATCTTATGTTAAAAATTTAGCATATTTATATAAACCCCCAGTGATTTGTGTATGCTCTGAATCATTTCCCTTGCAACAAGGCAAGATACAACTGAGTGCACACATACGGTATTTCTGAACACAATATTCCCAGGATGATCCAGGCTTAAGTGATAAATGGAAGAGTGTAGTTGCTGAGTCTGCTTCTGGTCACACAAGCTTGTCTCCCTCCAGATTTTGGCCACATTTACCCCAGGAGGTATTGGTGGTAGGTAGCATAGATGATTGGACAAATGGGGCAACAGAATCAAAGGGTGTGATTTACCCAAGGCCAAACGGGAAGTCAAAGGACTGGAGAACTTTTGCTTCTAGTCTGGAGCTGGGTTCACTCTATCATACTCCCTGACACTCCAGAAGTAGGGTGCTTATTATCCAGTGGAAATTGGGGTGCATTGGTCTCTAGTCAATCACTCTCTGACAAGTGAGAGTCAGAGAGTGACTCTCTGGGGTGTCCCCCCTCTGGGGGGGGGACACAGTCATTTGAGAACTCCCCTGCCCAGACAAAGTCACCCATTGCCAAGCAACAAGGTTCTAGGGGATGCAGCCCACAGCTGAGGATCTGCCTGCTGTGTGCAGAAATGGGGATGGACTAGGAGGAGGTGCATGGGGATGAGGACTGTGTTTTGGGGTGGCTTCTTTTTGGTCGCAACCAGAAATCAAAGGCTGATCTTCTGACCAAGTGGGGTTGCCACATTTTCTCTGGAGCTGTACCCTCTCTATATCCTTCCTGAGAGGCCACTGTGTTCACTTTGGAAGTGGTGGGAGTGGGAATTGCAATCCCCCCATCCTGCCTGGGCGTCAGCAGCTGTGTGTGCTCCCCTCTCTGAGTGAACTCAAACATATCCTTTCACTCGGGAGTCCAACTTTTGTCCTCTGTTTAAGGACCCCAAGTCCTTGCCCATTTCCTTCTCAGTGGTGTTGTGATAACCAGAGCCTATTTGTTCTAAAATGTTTCCCCAGCTCACATCTGAAATGTTGCGCAGAAATGATACCCTAGGGGACTCTGTGTACCTCTTTGCCGCTCTCTCCTTGCTGAAGGAAACAAAACCCCTCCAAAAAAACAAAAGACATCAGAGCATCAGAATGCATGGAGTGGATGATAGTGTTTGAATTGGAAATCACTGAGGTGGTTTGGTTTCTATTCGGTATCAGAGCTTTATTCATGCACTGAGAATTTGTTAAGGTTTTTTTTCCGTTCCACAAATATTTATCGAGTGCTGCTGGTTCTTCGAGTGGGAGCTGGGAAGTGATAGACATGATGAGAGGCAAGGCCCACTGCCTCGGAGGCCGCCAGACCTGGCTCTGAGCTCCACTCTGGTCCCTACTGCCTTGGAGACTTTGGGGAAGTCACCTCCCCTCTGAGTATCCCATCTGTGAAGGAGGACTATACTAGGACCGTCCTCAGACTGCTGTGAAAAGTAAATGAGGAAATGCAATGTTTTTATTAATAGCGACTGACACATGCTGTCTGTGGCTATTGTTTTATTAGGAGCGACAGAAGACAAGGGCCATGTTGCCATGGCTCTCATGGTTCAGGAAGCCATTGGTTTTGAAACAGGGAGCTTTGGGCTGGGGGAGCATACATAAGAAGCTGTGGGTGACCAGGGAAGCCAGGGGGCTTTTTGGCATCGGCCATGCTTTCATGAGGCAGCTGTGAGCCGTGCTCAGGCTGTAGTGGAAGGCACAAGTAAGATGTGGAGCAGATCCTTCTAGATTTCTGGTGATATAAATCTTGTGTATGCTCGATCTCTTACTCAGATGCTCCCCTCAAAGTCTTCTGCTGGCATTTTCAGGAAAATTATAACCATGTATATCTCTGGACTGAGTTCAGGGAAGGGGGAGTATAATAGTGAGGGAGGGTGTCTTAGTTGGTCATTGTGACTATAACACATATAACAGACTGGGTGGCTGAAACAACATTTATTTCTCACAATTATGGAGGCTGGGAAATCCAAGATCAGGGTGCTGGCTGATTCGGTGGGGACCCCCTTTTTGATTTACAGGTGGCGGCCTTGCTGTGTCCTCACGTGATGGACAGAGAAGACACACTCTTATATTTCTTCTTAGAGAAACATTAAATCCTATCACCCTCTGGAACTCCCTCCTCCAACACCATCACCTCCCCTGATGTCAACAGTGTCAGTGTTACAGTATCAACAAGTGAATTTGAAGGGGACACCAGGTAAGAGGGGTGTGCTGGTTCTCAGGTGTTGTGGGCAGGGCTGGGTCAGGGTGGGGTGAGGGGAAGACAGGTGGGAGATACACAAAGTGATTTAAGCAGCTACAGTAATAGAGTCCCCCGATGGGACTAAGTTTCAACATAAAAATGGGTCTTCTGGTTGTGCTGGCCTGAATGGAGCACCCACCGGCATCCGGACCCCACGACCTCATGCTCATGTTTCGTCGGCACTGCTGAATTTTCTCCATTTCCCCCTCACTTTAATTTTTCACCTTTCTTACCTGCTCTGTGCTCTGGGAGGATGATTCCAATGGACTGAAGCAAGCATTATGGCCTTAAACAGCCATCATTTTTTAAAAAGGATTTATTTATTTATGCATACAAGCTGGGTGTAGGCCAGAGGTGTGGGGCTGTTGAGAAGATTCACCAGAGACAGAGTGGGGAGCAGAACAGGCAGATTGACTGAAATACACTGCTGAGGGGAGCAGCAGGTGAAACACAAGAGGTCTGCCCCACTATGTGGAAAGCTCCCTGGCCGGGGATCGAACTCACACTGTAGTGGCTCTGGATAGCTTCATAGTTCAAATATTCCATGGCTTCCATTCTGTTGCCCCATGGCTTAGTAGTAATGACTGTGTTCTTTTACCAAATGCCTCAACTCTCAGCCAGGTCTTCTCTCTGTTTCTGTTTTGTGTGAGTGAGTGTTCAAATTTTCTCTGACTGCCAACCTGCGACTTAGCCTGTTGCACCACCAGGGAGGCCCCAAACAGCCACCATTTTTAATGCTTGTCTATTCTGTGTGTCAGGAGCTCAGAATGTGCATAGCAGGGTTAGTTTGTCTCCGCCCCATGGTGTCTGGGACCTTGGACCGGCAGCCTCCAAGTCTCCCTCCCTTACATGTGTGACAATTGATGCTGACTGTGACCTGAGCCCTCTGGTAGTCCACTGGAACACCTATGTGTGGCCTCCCCATGTGGCTGCTTGTGCTGCCGCACAGTATGGTGGCTAGCTTTGAATAGTGCATCTCTTCCAAGAGAGCCATTATGGAAGCTGCATTGCCTTTTATGGCTTAACAGATGTCACACTTTTTCTGTGATCACAATCATACCCAGATTCAAAGAGTGTTCAAGTCCCATTGTAAGAAGAGTATATGGGATGGGAGACATTGAATCAGTTGTTTGGAAAATGAAATCTGCCACAGGATGAATCTGTATCAGAGTCCTTCAGTCACAAACTCACTCATGGCTCACTTATTGGTGCAATCAACAAACATTCCATGGCTTCCATTCTGTTGCCCCATGGCTTAGTAGCAATGACTGTGTTCTTTTACCAAATGCCTCAACTCTCAGCCAGGTCTCCTCTCTGTTTCTGTTTTGTGTGAGTGAGTGTTCAAATTTTCTCTGACTGCCAACCTGCTGCCACCCCATCATAGCAAGCACTTGCCAGAAGCTTAGGGGTACAGAGGTACTTCCATTAAGCTGTTTGTTCCTTGAGTGCAGGGTTTTCCTGTCTTAGTTCATCTTAATTCTCAGCTCAGAGCCTGGGCACAGCTTAAGGTGTTGACATTTGGAAATACTTGTTAATTGACTCATGAAAGAGTGAATGAATGAATGAGTGAATGAGTGACTTCTGAGACTGGGAAGCGAACCAGTCAGGAAAACGACTGAGGGCCCCAGGTGAGCAGAGAACTGCCTTTCGCTGGGATGACTTCCTGCTGATTTATTCTAGGGGAAAAAAAACATGAAAATACAAATCTGACAACAAAGCAAGGCTGCGTGATAATTCTATTCCCAGATCAAATCACAGCACGGGGAATGCGTTATCATCAACGTGATTACCTTGGGGGAACAGAGACAGGGCGTTTTATTAAATGAGACAATCTCGCTAAAAGGAAGCCTTACATTAGACTTTGGGCCTTAAATAATATTAGTGTCAAGAGCTGACATACATTCCACATGTAGTGTCTGGGAGCAAACCGTCTTGGAGTGTGTGGCTGGCCTAGAGTGACTGGGACAGTGGCAGGTGGTTCTTCTCCCCAGTCTGGTGACCACAAGACAGAGCAGTTCAGATCCAGCTTTTCTCTTAGGCCAGCGGGTCTCTCCCGTCTGGTGGCAGGGAACAGAGACCTCCTGCATCTTCATATGAGAAGGTTCTGCATTTCCTGCCCTGGGAGCAATGAACTTGGAATTGAATAGGCCCCCACCAAATGGAGGTACATGAATAGCTCCCAGATGGGGTTCCCTTCTTGAAAGCATGGTTAGACTACCCTGGGATGTTGTACCTAGTCTTTCCGTGCCCTGTTCCTCTTCCTCTTCCTCTATCTGCATGTCTCTGTCCTGTGTGGGAATCCAGATCTAACACGACGCAGTGGTTCAGAACGTGGACTTTGGAGCCATTATGGTCTCAGAGGTCTGGGTTCTAACCCTGCTTCACTGACCCTGTGACCTTGGTTGGGCATGTTAATTTCTTTGGATGTCAGTTTTGTTGTCCATCAAATGGGTGCTAGTTCTGATCTCAAAGGCTTGTTCTGAGGACTGAGTGAGTTACTTCCTGTAAAGCTCCTAGAACAGTGGCTGGCATACAGGAAGTGTCCCATTTTTGTTCTCTTTACTCCTGTTTCTGCCTAAGCCTCCTTTCCCAAATGCATTCCCCACACCCCTGCCTCCCAGAAAAGGATAACAGGCTATTTCTCCTCCAGTCCGTGGAGACCTTATTCCATCCAGGTTGTAGATCTGGAAGCTCTCAGAGGTCATCCGGTCCAGCAGTCCCTGTTATTGATGGGGAAACTTGGGTCCCAAATAGGAGCTTCCAATGGGTAGCAAATTGGCTGTTGTTTTGGGAGTTGGCTCAGGTGATGGAAGGAGGTCCTGAAACCTGCCTGGGTCCTCACAGGTTTCCAGAAATCCAGCCCAGTGTACCTTGAGTTCCAATCCCTACCTCTCCTTTTCCTTTCAACCACTGGATAATTATGGAGTTAAATTAACAATAATAGTTCTCATTTTTCAAAGACCTAAGTGTGCTGGACTATGTGCCGACTTTGACATGATGGGCAATGCCATCTAACCAGTGAGATGGCATTCCCAATTGCAGAGGAGTAAACTGAGGCTCAGTTAATAGAGTGCTTAATTGACTGGTCCAAATCACACAGCTAGTGAGAAGTGGAGGCACCTGGGGCAGAGTCTGACTCTGGGGCTGGCTCAGATAGAAATGGCAGATCCTATCTGCCATTGGTCACAGAGCAGGGCTCTCCTCTTGGCAAGGCCAGTGGCAGGATGGTAGCAGAGGACTCCATTTTTTCTCTTGACCTTAAGAAGTCAATTACCTTCTCTGAGTGTCAGTTACATCACATCTAATTCTGGTCACTGTATCTACAGAGCTCATTGTGAAGTGTAGAATCCTAAGGCTCCAGGGCGGAGGGGTTTTATAGCTCAACTACCGGGCCCTAATTCCATGCTGGAGGGGTAACAACTTGCCTGGGTCATGGGGTGGGAATTTGGTGCTTGGCTGCAGGGGCTCTGCAGCAACCTGATCTTCAGTTCTCATTCCCAGGAGGACTCGCGCCCCAGCACTGTCCCCCCACATTGACTCCATCCCACCTCTGTGGCTCTGTCATGTCCTACCATGTGTTTCCATGTCGCCACTGCTGCCTCTTCACTGTCCTCTGTGCTCAGTTCAACTCAAAGAAGGAATAGGACAGAGCAGTAGGGACTAGGCTGGGATTTATGGGAGCTCTGCAGCCCGTCTAGCTCTGATATTGATGGGGTGTCTGGATTCTGCAAGCCGCTCTTCTTTCTGCCTCTTGGAGTCAGAAGGGGCCATGGTTTTACCTATTAAAAGCTAGACAAGTTCATCTTTCTCCGAAGTATGTTCCTTGCACATCCCACATTCAGCGATACTTCTAGGCAGTACACAGAGCAATTCATCATGAAATAAGCTTGGGAAATGCTGGGTTAAACAAAGTTAAGCAGTTTTCTTCTCTCAACTCTTCTTTATTTAAATAATTGATTTAATTTTAAAGGCAAGGCCTGCTCCCTGTGACCGGCGAGGAGCACGGAGGCGCACACAGCAGATGCCAGTAGCTACCAACCTCCGTCACTCTCACGCCACAGAGCAGGCGATGCGGACAACATGGGTTGTGTTTTTACACTTCTCTCTCGGTGCTCAAAAAACACACATGCAAACACATATGCACACACATAGGGTGTGTAAAGCCTTGTTTTGTTTTCTCCCAAACGCCTTGTTTGAGTCTGGAAAGTGCTGTGGGCCCTGAGACCAGCTATGCTGCACAGCTTTCCAAGCACTGGGCCCTGCGCACCCCCACAGAGCATGCTGGACAAGCCCCTGGGCCAGGCTGGATGACATGACCCAGCACTCGGGCCTCGGTGACCTGCAGGTGCGTAGGGTGGGTGCCGGCCGCTGGGAATAGGTAAGAGCACTCGGGAGCTACACTGGCCACAGAAACACTGGGCCTGGGCGGGTGGGCAGTGAATGCCAGCACCAGGGAATGAGGTTGCTGAGCTGGCTGACCTTCGCCTCCTCCTGAGCATGCCATGGGCAGAAGCATGCCATGCCTGCGGGAGCAGGGGAGCGCATGTGTTGGTGTCCATGTCCAAAGGAGAATGAGATGCTGATTTGGCCCTTGGAGTCTGGGTCTAGGTTAGATGGACGCTTTGGCCTGACCGCTCCCCTTCAGAGCCTGCCTCTGCTGATCATCTTCACTGTGAGCTCCAGGGCACCAGGGGCATGCCTGGGGTCAGCTGGGGGGTTGGTGATGGGCCAGGAACCTATGCAGACTCCTCAGGTGACTTCAGGTGGGCCACAAAACTCTCTGGGGTGCCAAACCTAAGTACCTGAAAACTCTGGTTTGGGTCCTGGTCTGCCACCCGGAATACTGTCAGAACCTGAGAAAACTTCTTAGTTCTGGTCCAGGTCTCTGTATTCCCACTTGGCTGACACTGGTCCTTGACTTTGCAGTGGGAGGGTATGGTGTGGTGTACACAAGCTCCTCTGAGCCTGTCCTGCAGAGCTGTATACAAGTGCCCATGCATCAGTGTGGTGTAGGGTGTGAGGGCTGTCCCCTTGCAGCTTGAATACCTTGGGATCATGGTTCATTTTTGAAGACCTACTGGGCACAAGGCATGGGAGAGCAAGAGGGATGGGAGACAAGTGAATTTGTGCTCTCTGGGATCATCCAGTCTGGCTGAGTGGTCAAAAAGCAGCTGCACGGAGCTGTTCACATAACCAGGTGAGTGGGAGTTTTAGGGGTAAAGAGGGAACAGCTCTGTAACCAAAGTGGTCAGGGAGGGCTCCCTGGAGGAGGCTTAGTCTTGAGGAGTGGACAGGATACTATTCTTGGGCAGGGGCACAGTATACAGAAGCATGGAGGTAAGAAGGGGTTGGTATGAGGAACCAGTCCTGGCACCTGTGCTGGGAAGGTGATTGGTGAGTCTCCAGGGACCCCAGTGAGGGGCTGAAGGCTGACTTTTATCTCCCCTGTTACAGCTCTGAAGGCAAGAACGAGGCAGGGTCAGCTGCCCCCACTCTGGAGGGAAAGCTGTTCTCTGTCCCCACAACGAACTCCTACAGCCCAGAGCCAACTGAGGGATAAACATCTTGAATCGTTAATTACTGTCCATGGTGTGATTTTATGACCTTGCAGATAAATGTTCTCTAAGGGAGTGTCAGCATTACGGACTTCCAGTTTAATGATCTGGGGTGATGATTTAAGGGGTGGGGTCCCAGGCTGAGGAAGGGAGCGAAAGCTACTGGGAGGAGGGTGGGACCCCTTCAGAGCAAGGCCCAGGATTCTTGCCTGAGTAGGGCAGGGCTAGCCTGAACCCGAGCATCTGGCTGGGTGGAGCCGGCTGCTCCTTCCTGACATGCTGAAGCGGTCCACTTGCTGGCTGCTCCCTGGGACCCACATCCCTGGCCAAGCATTGCGGGGCTTTTGGAGCGGGAGGTCCTCCCAGTCCTTCCTGCTGTCTGCTTCCTTAGCCTCACCTGGCTGATAGCCTCTCCTCTCTTACATCTTATCGAAGCCTAGTTGCTCACCAGGAGTTCACTTTCCCTTTCTCAGGACACATCTCTACCTGCCCACCTCTACCTGCCCTTTAGCCTACCCATGTTAAGAAGCCCCTGCACACTGGGGCTTAAAATCACCCTTTCCCAACTTTCTCTCCATCTTTCCTGAACCAGAGGCATTTCTGAGTCCACTGCCGTGATCATGTTGGGAGGTCTGGGAGGGCAGGGGGCTGGAGGGTGAATTTTTAACCCCCTCCAAAGCCAGGCTGGCAGTGGTACATGGGGAACCTTCCTTAGCAGTCACTGCATTCGGCTCTCTGTTAGGAGAAGAGCTGCCCTGGGGCAGAAAAAGGCCAAGGTTACGCCTCACTGAGCCCTACTGTGTGCTACGTGCTGGAACTGGGCAAGGCCCTTTCCGTGCCTTTGCTTCGGGTCAGGTCTCTGGAGCCAGCTACCTGGGCTCAGTCTGCTACCCGCAGTCCCCTACGCGTGGACTGAGGCAAATAACTCAACCTCTGTTATCCCTTCTGCAAATGGGCTTCTCAGTAGTACTTGCCTGTAGGTTTACCGTGAGGATTAAAGGAGTTAACACGTGGGAAGTTCTTACTGCATTTTCTGCACATAATTGTGCTGCTAATTTGCTGTTATTAGTCTATTTCCTGGAATCCTCACAAACTCTGAGTGATGGACAGGAATGATGTGAAAAGAAGCAGAAAAGTGGACTGATGATGGTACCAGCTTGTCACTGTGTTTCATTCCTGGTAGATAATTCATAGTAGGACCTGGGAAAGGCGAGTGCTTTCCCTGGCTGGAGTTTCCTCATTTGTAGAATGCTGATAATTGTAATAGATACCTCCTAGGAGTAAAGCTCTGACTAAATGTGTTAAGACTGTAAGGTAGGTTGCAAAGCATGTCGCAGGCTCTCAATAAACGGCAATGTGGCTTCTAGACTGGCAGATGGAAAGCAATTCAGGGAGGGGAGGGTCTTGCCCAAGGAGGTCATCTAAACTCAGCTCCAGCTGAATCCAAAGCCGAGGCGTGTTCTTCTTAAGCTCCCTTTTCTTCATGGATAAGGGTCAGGTTCCAGTTTTTTGGGGTGCCCAAAGTCCGTCCTTTTGTGCCTGTAATTGGAAAACTCTCACCGACCTCCTCCCACCAGCCTAACGTGGAAGCTAATTGAACTTTGGTGAATTGAAATCTCCCAGGGCACCTTTCTTCCAGAAAGCAGGGCCAGCCAAGGCCGTTCCACTGACCTCAGCAGGCATGAGGGGTCCCTGGCCAATCAATACCCTTTATGACCAAGGCCACCGATTTTCTCCCCTTTACATCCGCTCTCCTGAAGCGTGGTGTGTCCACACAGCATGTGGTCAGGAAGCTGACCCACCTCCCTCCCTTTTGATTTTATTCTGCTCCTGCCTGGCCACCCTACCACGTGGACAGTTTGTCAAGTGCAATTTCTGTCTCTTGTTGCCGGCCTGCCCTCTGCAGAGTGCTGACCGGGCAGGCAGGATCAGTGGCTCGGTGCCGCAGACATCATTCTCCTGTGATAAGGGCCAGTGCGCACCCTTGAACGCGAGCTTGTCGTTCCTCACTGTCCGGGGCAGCCAGGCAGGCAAGGCCACTCTCAGACCCAGAGTGAGCAGACAGCCTGGGACTGCCACTGCAGGCCCTGCAGGAGGCAGATTAGCTGCCCTTGAGGTGCCGAGCACAGGGCTGCTGGAGAACAGAGCTTCCGGCTCTGCCCTTGGAGAGACAGGTGTGTGGCTTCACCCACATGGCTGCGCACACCATCAGATAGTCAAGCTGGAACTCTGGGGGGACGCCAGCTTGTGTGCTCCTAAAAATGGCTAATAACAATGAAGTCACATTTCATCACATGTAGGTGCCACATGTGAGGGATTTCAAACTTGCCTGTGTATTCTTTAACACTCCTCCCTTCACAAATGCTGCCAAATTCCCCTCCCCTTGAATGTGGGTGGGACTTAGTGACTGGCTATTCCCCCTCACCCAGGCCAGGGAAAGACCCTGCTACTGGAGCAATGACAGCAGCGGTCGGTGCTGCAATCCTCTGGACGCCCAAGGCCTAAGATCCTCGAATTCACCAAGAGCAGATACTATTGTTTCTATCCCCACGTCAACGATGAGGAAACTGAGGTACAGACAAGTTAAACAAATTACTCACTGACATCAACTAGTAAGTCACAAAGCCGGGTTGAGCCTTCAGGGCCTGGCCCCCAGCTTCATTTTAACCTCTAGGCTATCCTGCCGCATGGAGTCCCCTGAGATACCTGGCGAGGGGCCTGGCCGCGGGTCCCAGTGCTTGCCCTGAGGTGTGGCCTCTCCTCCCTGGGTGGGTGAAATGGGTGTGCTGTTCCCTGCAGGTGCCTGACTGCAGAGCTGAGAAGACACATGAAGAGAAAGGATTTAGGATTACTTCGGAGCCCACTGGGGGGTTGGGGGAGGTGGCTGGAGGCCTGAGAGGTAGGAGTCAGTCCCCTTCCTGGAGGAAGAGAATGCTGGGAGTCACCGTCAGCAGGGTGGAGGAGGGGCGGGTCATCACAGGGACTATGGACATGGGCTCTGGAAGCTGACCTGCGAATTCCTGGCTAGACTTTGTACAATGTAGACAACTTCAACAAAATGCCAAACAGATACTGTTTGAGCAGGGCCATGTGGTTTTGGCAGCCATCTCAGAGAATTCTCACCTCATCCTGGGTGTGTCAGATTAGCGACACCCCACCACCCACCAGTCTCCCAGACAAGATCCTAGGGGTTCTCTGTGCTCTTTCTGCCTCCCAAGTCCCTCATTTGTCAGCCACTGGGACGTCCTGGCTGTTAACTGTTCCGGCTTTTGTCTGCTTCTTTCCACTCCTGCTTCTATGCTGCGCTCCTCATCACCTCTGGTCTGCCAGATCGCTGCCATCAGATCCTGGCTGCTTTTCCTCCAATCCGTTGCTCCTCCCTCTGTCCACTCTTCACCTTTCAGACTCAGGGAACTTCCTAAGACACCACAGTGTTAATCCTCCTTCCTTCCTTTCAAATTCTCAGGGGCTTCCATTGACTACAAGATCAGGTCCAAATCCATACATATATTTAATAGAATCTTTTGCGCTTCACCACTCAGAACACAAATCCTGAGTCATGTCATTGGACTAGAAAACTATTCTGACTGGAGGCCATGGTGGTAATCAGAGAAGACTTCCTGTAGGAAATGACAACTAGGCTGGGGGCTAAAAAGAATCCATGCCAAAGGCCACACAGGAAAGGTGGTCTGGGATGACAGCCATTGAGAGCCTTCCTTGAGTTGCATTCCCCAATCCCTGGGTCTCTGCACCCCCGTGCCTCCCACCCCATGCCTTGGGATTTCCGAGAGGAAACAGAACTGTGGGGTCATGTCTAGTTGTGCAGTGTGGGCTTTCTGGGAAATACCGCTGGCCAGTGGCCGCCTTCCACACAGGAAAGGGGATGCAGTGCTGGTTTTACTGAACCCAGATAAACAGCCCTGGAACCGCCCAGAGAGGAAGCCTTTGCGCGGGAGCCTCGTGTGCAGAAGGTACTGACCAGAATTGCCACAAACAAGTAGGAGGTAAAGTGACTAGAGGGGGGCTGCCTCTTGGGGGAACAAGAGAACATCCTGGAGGACAGAGAAAGGATCGAGATTCTCTCCCCAAGGATGCCCAAGGAAAGCCCTGCATGAGTTCCCGACTGAGAGGAGGGTCTGCGCTCTCTCTTTAAGCTCAGGTGTGGCTGAGCAGGGGACATGCTGTGCCTTGAAGCTGGGTCACCTAAGTGATGGGTTTGTTCAGGAAACAGGACTGACCTAAGTAATGATTTGAGACGAAACATTCTCTTATCATGGTGATTTGTCTCAAACTCAGTCCTAGACTCAAGGGGTAACAAGGACCCCAGAAAAGGCCAGACTTGGCATCCGTGAAGATGATAGGTCACTGCCCTCCAGCTGCCAGTTGCTAACAATGTGGGATTCTGGGAAGCTGTTTCCCCCTTTAAGGATCTCAGTCTTCCCATGCATGAAATGGGAATGTTGGCAATAAACTTTCTGCTCCAGTTGGAGTATCATACAGGGTAATGGAGGTAAAGGCATTTAGTGAGCTATGAACACCATGGTTGAGGGTGCAGGAGATAAGAAGATTTCACTCTTGTCCTCATACAGCTTACGGTCTGTTAGGGAGGCAGAGAAGTAGAAATCCCTTGTGGAAGGTACTCTGATGGCCCAGTACCGCATTCAGCAAGGAACACCTCAACTAGGGGCTAAGCTAAGGCCTGAAGGAAGGAGGCAGATGCAGGTGGGAAGGGCAGGGAGGCAGACTGCTCAGGGTGGAGGTTAGGGAGAAAGTGGAAGGCAGTCATTTGAATGACTCTCACTAGCTCAGCATTTTTTAAGCACTGTCTTTTGGAAGTTTGATAGGAGTTGGTGAGAATCAGAATTTGACAAGTCCTGTTTGTCTACCATTGGTGGAGAGGAAAGGGCTCTGGATGACGGGCTTGGCTGTGCCCCAAATAGTAAATCAGATGCAATAATGAATCTTAGGAGGAACCCCAGAAATTAGTAGTACCGTCAAAGAATGCAAAGATGTAGGCTTATATCATATCCCCACTCAACTTACAGTTTGTTTCGTGCAAACACCAAGTGGAACAAGGATGGTTAATTGTCACCTCCTCCAGGAAAACTTGAGGGACTTCCCCTGGGCTGAGTGAGTTATGACCTCCTGGGAACCCCCATGACTCCCGGTATGAGCTCCACTATGCATATATGTGTAAGCTTTCACCTGGGTCAGCTCAGGGACACCTCAGGCCCATCTGCCAGTTGAACCATCCCAGGGCTAAGGGTCTTTGGTCTAAGTTGTTATCTTGAATTATTGGCAGTTGTTTGTCTGGTGGCCTGTGACAAGTTCTAGTGCCTTTCAGTCTGCTTCATATCTGGAGTCTGGGAAGGCAGGGTCCCTGAAAGGGGGCTTTCAGAGATATCAGCCCACTCTGGGAAAACCAGACTTTCCAAATGCAGATATTAGCTAATGGAGACCCTCATTACTTGTCATAGCATTAATTTTAGGAGATAGTCTTCGTGCACATTAGGAAGCTATTTTAATGTCACAGAAATTAGACCCTTTATTAGCCATTGGAGGTCAGGGAGGTAATGAAGTACTTGAGATAGAAGGGAGAAATCACACTTCACCTTGAGTCTAGTCATTTCCCCCGTGTTTCATTGGAGTTAGCTCATCTGTCAGGCACTGCCCAAGGCAGGCAGAGGGAGGGCCTGCACGGAGGATCTGATTTGGGGCGCACAGGGCCAGACTGGTGTGCATGCGTGTCCAGGAGCATGGCATTAAAGTGGGTGTGTGGCAAAAGCTCATATGTATGTTCACACCTGTGTGTTCATGTGTTTGTGTGTGTCTAGCAGTGAGTTACACGTGTGTATGAAGAATAAGTGGATCCCAGGCATATGTATGTGGGTAAAGAACTTTCTAATTGAACCGGAGGAAAATAGCACAGGCTCCCTGTGGAGTAGTGACCTCCCTGTTATTTGAGGTGCTCATTTTCTAGACAGCTGGCCACTCGGAAGGACCTCTTGTCAGGGAACAGGCCCTGGCAGGCATGGCAGGCAGACTCTAAGATCCCAGGATTCTGGATCTCTGAACTGAGATCTAGGAGATCTGCTTCCTTGAAACTTAGCGTTGCCCAGTGGTCAGAGGAAATCCTTTACCCCCTTAGGGTCTCACTCTCACTGCCCTGGGGGCTTTAGATGGGACACAGGAAACCATGGGAGATCCATTCAGGCTCTTTTTGTAGGATTTAGGTTGGGCTAGCTGCTCTCAACTAACTCTTGGGTCCCCCAGGCCAGTTCTGTTCTTCCAGGCGGGAGTAATCAGACCTGCTCTAGGGTCTCTGCTCCTTTCCCCGGGGCAGTCAACTTACTAGTAATGCTGCAGGAAGACCCATGTGTGTCCTTGAATGACCCCCCCACCCCCTCTGCCACTCTGATTTCCCCTTGGCTCCGGGGAAAGACGCTGAGCTGCAAGGATCACAGCTTCTCTGAGAAAAAAGCAGATGTGGGGATTCCCCTCTACCCGCACTGGGGTGTGGAGTGACTTTAAAAGGCCTGGTCTCCGTGACTCACTGGCACTGCTGGGGTGCACTCATGTGCCATGGAAAATGACCCCAGAGCTCCTTCTGACCCCCAAGGGCTCCAGGGCCCCCACTGTCACCCTGTCTCTCAGGGCAGAACACTTTACAGTCTACTAAGGGCTTTCTCCCCACTTCTCAAAACCCCTCCATAACCCTGGCAGCACCCTCATCACTCGTGACCCTGAGGGGAGCGTGACAGCATGTTGAAGGTCAGGCCGAAAGCTAAGGACTGAGCTGGGTCTAAAGACCCTGTGCCCCAGTGGGGGGACCTGCACCCTTCCCTTCCTCTCTCTGCTTCTCATGCTGACTCTTCTGGATGCTTCTCCCAGCAGAGGCTGAGGCTTCCAGCTATGCGGGCGGCATGGGAGGGCTGGGAGATGGCTTCTTCAGAGTCACCCTCCAGGCCTGGGCTGGGTTCCGCTGTCACCTTGGGCAGGTCACTTCATCTTTTCTGGCTTTCCCTCTTTCATCTATGAAATCTTGGCAGGAGGAAATGAGAAGGGCTTGGAGACTTTTAGGTATGTCACCTGTGGTGACGTTTGTTCCTTTTCCTTCTCCTTAAACTGAGTGGATTGGAATAGGCCTTGGGTCTTCTTTGCCAGGGAAACAGATGAGAAGTAGTTTGTGAGCATTCTGGCGTGCTTAACCCCCTTGATTCCTACTCTGTCACCTCAAGCCCTCCTGTACCCTTCCTGTCTGGGCCCTTGGTAAGCGCAGGTGGTCCCATATTGGTGGGAAAGAGGACAAGGTGGGAAAACACAGAGCCAGGGTGAGTGGGCAGGCATGGGGCAATGGCTCTTCCTGGCCCTGCCTTCTCTCCATTTCCACAGGGCCTGAGGGGCCCAGGAGAGCCCTCATCACTTTTGGTGTATTTTCCTGTTTGCAGGAGGGGCTGTCTGCACTTTCGTTTTCTGTCCCCAGCCCCTGATGGGTCCTTGACACGTGGTGACTGTTTTTGGAATAAATAGACAAATACATTTAGTGGTGGTGCAAGGTCTTGGGGACCTTGCAGGAGGCAGGGCAGCTGGTCCTGGCTGGGAATTTAGAGTTTATTCATGCTCTTGTCTTGCTGACACAGGAACTGAGGCCTGGGAGCAGAAGTCCCTGTTGGGCCCGTGGGGGTCAGGTGAGGAGGAGAACATGGCAAGAAGCAGGTCAGTGGGCTGAGAGTGGAAAAGATGGGGGAGAGGCGTGGATGGACCAAGCATTTTCTCGACTGGGAAGAGCAGATGGCCACCTGTGTGAGCAGTCATATTTGGCACACAGAGGGAGAGGATGACAGAGTGAGGCCTACAGCCCTGCTTGGCCAGGATTTTTGTCCAGTGCTCACTCCATGGTGCGCCCCACCCAGGTCCCAGATCCTGGCCTGTCTATGACTGCACATGGGAAAAGGAAGCGAAGGCTCCTCTGGGCGCTGTGCCCCACGGAGGATGAATCTGGTCTTCTGGTCCAAGCACATGGGGGTGTACATGGTTTGTGCCCGCAGACTTCACCCAGACACCCTAAGTCCCCAGCTTTGTTTTCTTGGGGGAAGTTGGACTAAGGGGGACGAGGGAGGTAGGGTGATCTCCACACATGGTGGGAAATTTGGGCCAACGATTTGCATTTATTTCCTGCTCAAATGATGCAGACTGGCAGCTGCTGGGGGTGGGGGTCGAGGAGGCTGCTCTTTAGCATTTTAAGTTTGTAGATAATTGGAGGAAAATAACTCCAATAATGAAATCACTGCTGGATCACATTCTGATACGTGACAAATCAATTCATTTATGATACCTTCTTTGTCACACTGAGCCATTCTGGTGCTCAGTGGAAACCTCTTAAATTAATAAAACTGTTAAATCCATAAAATCCTCCGTTCCGAGTAGCACATCACAGCACAAGTTTGAATCATTAAAGAAATAAAACTGATAAATGTGAGCTGGGGAGTGTCTGTGTCTGCAAAGAGGGGCTGGCTTTTAAGACAGATACAATATAATAGTCATAAGCTCCAATATATCCTTCCTTCCTATGCATGGGGGGAGGGGCGGGGCTGTCTGCATGTTCTAGCAAGGACGGCTGGTGGATACAGGCCTTAGCCAGCGTGGGGCAGGCTGCTTTAGTGGTGATTTGTGAGGCTTTAGCCTTTTAAATAAAATGTGATTTAATAGTAAAGAGGAAAAAATAAAGCCTTTATTGGACCCTGTCGAACCTGAGTTAGTTCAACAGGGATTTTCCAAAATAGCTGCACTTATCTGAGGGGAAGGTTGGCACAGACTGTCAGATCACAAGCTGACCAGGGAGTGGGAGTCTCTCGGCAGGTGGGGGAGTGGGAGGGGGCCAGACTGTGGGCTCTGGCAGGGCTGGGGGAGCTCCCAGCTTAGCAGCCTGTTGGCTGTGTGACCTTGGGCGGGCTGCTGCACTGCTCTGAACTTCTGTTCCTGGGCTGTAAACTGGGCATGGGGGTGCTGGTCTCATAAGAGGGAATGCACGAGCTGATGCATGAGAAAAGAGCTTTGTGAGCTGTAAAGCACCAGGGGATCGTCAATTAATGACTGGTCATGAACATGACCCCACTGCACAGCGCTGGATATTTTGGTGTGTTGTACGTGGGTCAAACAATACCATGCACGGTCAAGTTCTGTGTATGCGAGCGGCATCACCTATACCCCAGTAATGTATGTCATGTGTACACGACCCCTCTCAAATGCATACCCCTAGGAAAGAGCCCCCACATTTCCTATTCAGGCTGAAACCAGCAGGGAGGCTGGCACACAGAAATGAGCCATGTTGGGCCTCCCTGGTGGCGCAGCAGTTAAGCGCTGCGCTGTGGAGCTGTCAGCAGCGGCGATGTGAGTTCGACGCCCGAGTTCGATGCCCAGCTGGGGAGATTCCCACAGGATGCGGCAGACCTCTCCTGCCTCGCCCACTGCTCCCCTCAGCAGTGTATTTCCGTCGCTCTGCCTATTCTGCTCCCGGCTCTGTCTCTGGTGAACCCTTTCGCTGCCCCACGCCTCTGGCCTGTACCCCAGCTTATATGCATAAATAAATAAATCTTTAAAAAAAGATTTATTAAAAAAAAAAGAAATGAACCATGTTAATCCAGTTTGGAAAACATTTATAGGAGCGTTCAGGAGCCCCACTCTCCTGACCACTAGCAAGGGCGGGTAGGTGGGAGTCCCAGGGAATGAAGGAGACGCTGCCTCACCCTGTGGGGTTCAGGGGCCCCTTTCTTGTCCATTAGCCGCTCATGCCAATGAAATGGGAAGCTCCCTGGGCCATGGTCTCTGTCTTCTCTTTTCGTGCCTCCTGCAGGCTCTTCACCATAAATGAGCTCTGGAGGGCATGGGGTGTTCAGCCCCCTTTCTAGAAACTTAAGGATCATCCAGTGTGGCGGTACTCAAACTTCATTTACCCACAATAAAATAACCTTTTTATGTTGCATGCAACACATATCTACAGGATATTTATGCATAATTGGAACATAGTTTTAGGGAAAAAATACGTTTTCTGCATATTTGAGATTTTATTGTATTCTGTTCTGTTCCATTCCTTTCCTTTCCTTTGATTCTTAGTTTTAAAAATGCTCTCTTGATCCACTAAATTAGCTTTATGGTCCACCAATGGATGAGACTAGTAGTTTGTGTAATTCTGACCTGGCCCACCTCCTCCATTTTCTGACAGGGCACTTGCCACAGGCCACACAGGAGTGAACAGTGGCCCCACCCCCCAGGTCCACAGTGACAACCTTTCACAGTCGTTCCTCTCTCTGGCTCAACCTGAGCCCCACCAGAGCCCTCTCTGCTGGTCACTCGGGGCAGGACTCAGGGACTCTGGAGGGGGGAGGGGTGGGGAAGCTGTCACCAGTGGCCTTGGTCCACCTTCTTGAAAAGAATGGCACTGACAAGACGGCTCACCTGCCCTCTCCATCCCGCAGCGATCAAAAGGGTCTGGGGGCGGGGGAGCCCATGCCCCTGGCATAATGCGCCACTTGGACCCAGCAACCTGACAAGCCTTCACTCCCCCCAAGCATCAGGAGTTCTTGACAGTCGGCAACTCAAGCGCTAATTGCCAGGCAGGGTGAGGGTGGCAGCCCCGCAATCCATATCAATTATGGGCATTGGCCATGGCTGAGACATAAAAGGTTCCTCAGAGGCTGTCAGACCCGGGTGTCATTACTTGGAGCTGCGTGCCTGCTGGAGGCCAGTGGGGAACAATGGTCCCTGCCACCCCCTACTGCCTTGGCGGCCTGGCCCTGGGCACTGCTGGCTTGTTGGGCAGGGCCTGACAGGTGTAGGAGCAAACACGCAGCCTGCCTGGCCTGCCTTGGTGTGTTGTCATCGTGCTTGTCGCCTGTGGCTGATTGACCGCCATTCCTCTCCACCTTCCATTCAGGTTTTTTGTTTAATTCAATGATTTTTTTTTCCTTGTGGGGAGACGGAAATAGTTCCCCCAAAGGATCACGACTACTGGCTTTCAAACTAAGAGTGGCTGAGGGCAAGTGGGAGGCTCAGTAGGTGACATTCTGGACACCCATCCAGTGTCCAGGTTAAGTCTGTTTCAAAATTGGGTATTCTGTGATGATGCTGGTTCTCAGAATCCCCTGGAGGGCTGGTTAAGCCATAGAGTGTACGTCCCAGTGCCAGAATTTCCCTTCCTCTCCTGAGGGCCACATCTACATTTCTAGTAAGTTTCCAGGTGATGCTGATGCTTCAGGGCCAGGAACAATCCTAAGAGACCTGTTGTTCTAGAAAGAGCTCCAATCTCTGTGTGTGTGCACCACATGTACGTGGGGACTTTCCCCCAAATGCAGTTGCTAGGTCATCAGTTCAAACTAGAACCTGAATTTTCAGACCATTACCGAGTCAGATACCCCCCAGTACATACTTGCCCCAAGCTGCTGGAGGCAGACCAGAAACGACTACGTCCTACTCAAGGGTAGGAAGTGCTTTTGAATATTGGGACCCGTGCAGAGAGGCAAGGGCTGTCTAACGTCCCCCATAGAGTTTGGTCTGGACCTAGATTTAGGGGTTGCTCTCCCCATCCCAGGATGTCCTGTGACTCTGAGCTTTAATTACCCACCACACTTGCCTTGATCATCTGTTTGTTCTTCAGGTACCATCTCACTTACTCCCTTAACTGATCCTCCATGCCACCCCAACACATGAGAAAGGCAGGCAGCTGGCGGCCACATTGGCAGATAAGGAAACTGGCCTAGGGAGCTGCAATGGCTTGTCCTGGAACCTCCCTGGGAGGCAGGAGGCTGGGCCACAAGGCAATGTAGTAAAGGAGACAGGCAGCGGGGAGCCAGTCCTGGGCACAGCTGAGCGAATGATGGCACGTTTTGTGAAGGGAGTGAGGAGCTCCTAGGGAGCCTGGTAAGGAGGCCACTGAGTTGTCCACAGCCTTGGACTTGGGTGGATCTAAGGATCATGCCTGATCCAGGGGCTCTCTGGGGCTCAAGTCGCTCTGTGTTCTGGAGGTCTGACTGCTCCTGGGACTCTGAATCCAGCACTCTGCTCCTCCATTACCACACTTGCCCCTCCGGGCCTCTC
Source organism: Scalopus aquaticus (assembly GCA_004024925.1). Taxonomy (NCBI): domain Eukaryota; kingdom Metazoa; phylum Chordata; class Mammalia; order Eulipotyphla; family Talpidae; genus Scalopus; species Scalopus aquaticus. The sequence goes on from PVIJ01005349.1 coordinate 25,315, forward strand.
ACTGCTCCTTCCTTATGCTTGTGCTGTACTGTGGCTTTTTAAGGAAAATCAGCTTTATTGAGGTATAATTTACATACCATAAAAGTAAGTCATCCATTGGAAGCACACAGTTGGATAAGTCTTAGTAAATTTATACAGTGTGCAGGCTTCAACACAGTCCGGTTTTAGACTATTTCCCTTGCCCCCATGCCTCTCTTCAGTCAATCCCTGCTCCCTTCCCCAGCCCCAGTATCATTTTGCCGTTTCTAGAAATTTCATGTAAATGGAATCATACCACAAATAATTCCGTGTGTCTGGCTTCTTTAACTTAACATAATGTTTCTTAGGTATACCCGTATTGTTTGAGGCGTCATTACTACATTCCGTTCCATTGCCAACTAGTATTCTAATGATGACTGTACCATATTTTATTTATCCACTCACCAGATCACAGAGATTAAGAGTGATTCCAAGTTTGGGAAATATCAAATAATACTGTTCCAAACATTTGCATATAAGTCTTATGTGGGTATATATTTTCACGTCTCTTGGGAAGATATGGAGGAGTTATATGCCAAACTGTTTTCTAAAGTAGCTGTACCATTTTATAGTCTTGTCAGCAATGTATAAAGGTTTCAGTTTCTCTGCTTCCTCTCCAACACTTGTTATTGTCTTTCTTTTTTATTAGAGCCATTCAACTGGTTATGTGGGAATCTCTAATTTGCATTTCCTTAATGACAAATGATGCAGAGTTTCTTTTCATGGGCCTATTAGTCATTCCTATGTCTTTGGTGAACTATTAACTCAAACTTTTTCTTTTAATTGGGTTGTTTGTTTTATTATTGAGTTGTAAAAGTTCTCTACATAGTCTCTATACAAGTCCTTTATCAGATACACACTTTGCAGGCATTTTCTCCCAGTTGGTGGTGTGACTTTTCATTTTTAAATAGGCTTTTGAAGAGTGAAAAATATAAATTTTGATGTCGTCCAAATCTATCACTTTTTTTCTATTATGGATCATGTTTTGGTGTAATATCTAAGAAAGCTTTGCTTAGCCCAGTAACAAAGACTGTCCTAATATTCCCCTAAAAATTGTGTAATTTTAGCTCTAATATGGAGCTCTATTACCTATTCTGAGTTAATTTTGTGAATGGCGTAAGAACCTAAGATATTTTAGTAATTATTGATTGATTGATTGATTGATTGCATATAGATATCTAACTGTCCCCGAAACTATCCTTTCCTAATTGAATTGTCTTGGCATTTGATCATAAATCAATTGATCAGACATATGTGGGTTTATTTCTGGATTTTCCATTCTGTTCATTGATCTATATGTCTATCTTTATTCTGAAACTAGGCCATCTTGATTACTATAGCTTTATACTAAAATTTGAAATCTGGTAGCATAAGTCTTTCAACTTTTTTCTTGTTTTTCAAAATTGTTTTGTCTACTCTGGGTTATTTTCATTTCCATATAAATTTTGGGATCAGCTTGTCAATTCTACAAAAAAGCCTGCTGAGATTTTGATAGGGATTTTGATGACAATTTGGGGAAACTTGCTATCTTAACAATTTTGAGTCTTCCAATTCATGGACATACATTTACTTATTTATTTATATTATTTATATATTTTTAAAGATTTATTTATTTATGCATACAAGCTGGGGTACAGACCAGAGGTGTGGGGCAGCGAGAGGGTTCACCAGAGATAGAGTGGGATGCAGAACAGGCAGATTGACGGAAACACACTGCTGAGGGGAGCAGCGGGCAAGGCAGGAGAGGTCTGCCACGCCATGTGGGAATCTCCCTGTCCGGGTGTCGAACTTGTGTCTCCGCTGCCATCAGCTCCACAGCGCAGCACCTAATTGCTGTGCCACATTTACTTAGATCTCCATTTATTTAGGTCTTCCTTGACTTCTTTTAACTGTGTACAATTCTTTTAAATATATTCCAAAACACCTTTTTTTCTTTTTGATACTATGTGAGTGAGTTTTCTTAATTTTGCAGATTGTTCATTGGTGGTGATAGAAATATAATTGATTTGTGTATACCCATCATCTATGCTGAGGTGATTTTAAAATCAACATGTCTTCTGGGCCTCCCTGGTGGCGCTGCACTGTGGAGCTGTTGGCAGCGCGATGCGAGTTCGAGGCCCAGCTGGGGAGAATCCCACATGGTGCGGCAGACCTCTCCTGCCTCACCCGCTGCTCTCCTCAGCAGTGTATTTCTGATCTGCCTGTTCTGCTCCCGACTCTGTCTCTGGTGAACCCTCTTGCCGCCCCACGCCTCTGGCCTGTACCTCAGCTTGTATGTATAAATAAAGAAATCTTTAAAAAAAAAAAATCAACATGTCTTCACACTCTTCCACTGAGATATGGGATCTATGCCCCTACCCTTGAGTCTGGCTTTGTAAATTCCTGATTGATAAGATATGGCAGAAGTAATGGGGTGCCAATTTCTAGGTCTTTAGAAACTTGTGGCCTCACTTCCTCTCTCTTGAGACACTTGCTCTGGGAACCCAGGCACCATGCTGTGAGGATGTACAGGCAGCTCATGGAGGGTCCAGGCAGAGGGCTGTGTGGAGAAGAAGGGAAGCCTCCAGCCTTCAGCAGCTCAGACTTGCTGGCCAAGGGGGCACTGTGAGGGAGCTGCTGCTCTAGCCTCTGGATGAACTGCTTTAGCTAGTGCTACAGGGAGCAGAGACTACCTGTCCTGTTAGTCTGCCTTAAAGGCAGATCTATGAGCAAAATGAAGGACCATTGTTAATTTGAGCCACTAAGTTCTAGGGTTGCCTTGTTTCACAGAACTAGCAAAATGGGACATTTACCTTTGGGCTTGACAAAGTGCTCAGGTGAGACAGGAGAGAATTCAGAAGGAAAGGAGAACAAAAGGAAGGCAGGCAGGAGATGAGGAAGAGACCCTAGTGTGCAATGTGTTGAGTGCCTGCTCTGGGCTGAAAGTGTATCTTGACCACTAGAGTTTGACATACTCACAAATGCAGCGACCCTGCCATAAGCACACTGTGTGCCTGACCTCAGCAGGATAGTCCTCCCCTCTGGCCTCAGTCTCTTCATCTGTACAATGGGAACACTGGATTCTCTTTGCCATGACCCAGTAGAAAGGCCGAAGCAGGTGAGCTTCCTTAGGCTGAAGCTGAAGGGGGTGTCATGTCTGGAACCATCTGGTACTGGGGGCTGCCCTTGAGGGGCATCAGTGGCTTGGATCCTGAATTGCTTTAAGAATTGGACTGCATCTCTGTAAGCCCATGTGCCAGAGAAAGGAGGAGGAGAAGAAAGACAAGAAGAAAACCAGGAGACGTCATAATAATGACAATAAAACTTTGTATTGTTATGCTTCCTTCCCTTACAAATTATTTATAATTAAACCTTTTGTTTTGAGGTAATAGTAAATTTACATGCAAATTTAAGAAATAATACAGACATCCTGTGTATCCTTTACCCAATTCTCCCCAGTGGTAACATCTTGTAAAACCATCACACAGTATCGCCACCACCAGGGCGTTGACATTGCCAGAGGCAAGATGTGGAAACTTTCCATCACCAAGCGGGTGCTTCTTTCTCAGGAGTAGGTTTTCACTTGAGTGGGAAGGGGAACCCAGGGATGCTGGGTAGCTCAGGGCACGACAGAGGAAGGGCAGTCCCTTGGACTCCCTCCCTGCTAGGGACTGATGCGTGGTGCGGGGAGACAATGGCAGGGCAGAGGCTACGGAGCCTCCCAAGAGCAAGGAACCACTGGCTGGTCTGTCTCAGAAGAGAGAGCTCTGCTGTCCTGGGCCTGAGGGAGATAGAGGCGGGGAGGGGGCCTCTTGAACCTAGAGAGCAGAACTAGAGGGTTGAGTTCAGGCTCAGGATAAGGCCCCAGGAGGCTCATCTCTGTAGGTGCCTGGGGACACTGGATAGTCACTGTAGTGGAGTGTGGGTGCGCAGTGAAGCCTGGACTAGGTGATACTGAGAACCCTCTCCCAGTCCTGAGAAGCGGATGTAAGGGCTGAGGACCAGATCAGAATTTCCCAGGCTCCACCTGAGGGATACAATTGGTCTGGCTGGGCTGCCCTGGGTGCTCCCTACCCCTTACTCTCCTCTGGCATAGCCCTTCTATGTCCTGGCCTGTCCCATACAGCCCAGGGGTCCTGTGTCACCCAATCAGCAGCCACAAGACCGAAGTTCAGACCTTTTTGTCTGGAGATGTCTGGAAAGCAAAGACCCGGATGAGAGGGGCAAGGTGGGGAGTGGGCAGGACTGACAGCCAGCTGCTGGGTCCTGCTTGCAGGTGCTGTTGGGCAGCCTGGCCCCTCTGCCGCTGCTCCCTTCTTTATGTGCTGTTCTTTGCACTTTATTCCCATGGACTGCACTCCCTTTTCCTTTGTTGTTTTCATGCTGGCTCTTCTACGTTTTTTCATTTCTCAAAAGACACCTCCTCAGGGAAGACTTCCCTGACTGCCACAAAAACCATCCCTTCTTTTCTTCTTCGATAACTCATTCACTGCTGGCTTGCTTCACTCTTGGCACTATCACATTTTGTCAGTGTCTACTGTTCAGGAGTTCTTGGTGTGGTCTGTCTGTCCTGCTAGCCTATCAGTGACACCTGGGCGGGGGCACCTTGTCCTCGTTTTCATCTGTGTTCCCATGGCCTTGGACAGCAGGTACCCACTGAATAGATTAAAAGTAGTAAGACCTGCAGTGTATTTATAGGTGTCAGGTCCTATTCTAAACTACATGTATTAACTGAGCAAATCCTGTAAACAAACGGTGACGTAGTTGCTATTACTTATCCTCATTTTACAGCTGAGGAATCAGCAACAAAATGTCTGAGGTTTCTACAGTGAGTGAGTGGTGAGGCCAGGATTTGAACCCAGGGCATCTGGTATCAGAGTCATGCTCCCCAACTGCTGAGAGCATGATGCCCACCTGCTCCTGGCCCTGGCCCTGCTTCAAGGGGGGTTGTGGACACCAGGCTCCACTGATCTCCCAGCCATGTGCCTGAGTTCCCACAACCTCCCCTCTCTTTGCTTCTAGTGGTGGAAGCTTATGACTCCCCTGGCCTGGTAGCTTCTGGCAGGACTTTCCCTTCCCAGGAGTGCTCGGGTAGGGGTGGGAGGACTTGTCATCCTTTTATGATAAACTGAGGCTCTGTGGGGAAGACAGTGTTGCTGCCTGCCTCCTGTCCAGATCCTGTACTCTGCCGCTGGCTGCTTGACGACATAGGTGGGAGAGCAAGCCAGAGGAGGACCCTCCCAGATGGGGGTCCTCTTGTTTCCCAACAGCCCTAGGGAATAGTCAGTAAGTATGGATTTTATCCCCATTCCACTGCTGGTAAAAATAAGGCTCAGGGAAAAACTGAAGCTTGTTATTTATGGTCATTTAACTGAAGATGATTCAGACTTCCTGCCTTCAAGTCTTGGGGTCCCCCAGGACGCCCATGACCCCAGATGGCAGCGGTTTCTGAGGATCCTTGGCAGGTTCACCTGCTCCAGAAAAGTCAAGGAGGCTGATATACACTAGGTAGGTAATACAAAGCCAAAATGCATGGGGGGTGATCTTTGAGATTTAGGCCCAGCCGGGGGTGAATGAATGCATGAGTGCATGAATGATTCCATGATGTATGCCCACAGTGGAGGTGTAGCATCAGAGCTGGCACCTATAAGATCTCTGTAAATGTCTGCTGTCCACAGTTCTCCAGAGTCGGTCTGTGTGGCCTAATAGCTTCAGCTGGTACCTTCTCTAAGAGAAGTCCAGGGATATGGGAGATCAGAGAAGCCTTCCTGGAGGAGGTGACCTTGACACTGGGCATCGAAGGTTAGATGGAGAAGTGGTTCCTGGGCTCAGCAGTAGGAGAGCTAACAGGGTATTGGAACCCTGGATTCAGCTAGATTCTACTACTAGGGTGGAGAGGAAGGCAGGAGGAAGGAAGGGTCTAGACCCTGGGGATGTGGTGGAGATCTAGCCATCCATTGTAGTAGGCCCCACATAGTCAGGCTCAGGACATGAGGGCCATCTCAGGTCTCTTCATGCTTCAGGATCTGAGTCCCCAGCATTCTCCTGGAGCCTCCCAACACCCTGAAACCCACCACCCTGGAAGCAAACTCCAAGGACTTGCTGTTTTAGACTGAGATACCTGTGGGTCCTGCTTCAACGACTTCTAATCTGTGAGAACCCACACTCTAGGGAAAGGGAATTGCATTTATTGAACCCTCCCAGGGAACGAGGCATTTATATATGCTCATTTCATCTTCACAAGAACCCTTGAAGAAGTTACTGTTTTTTTTCTTCAACAGATTTATTGTTCAAAGTTAGTACAATTCAATGGGTTTTAGTGCATTTGCAGAGTTGTGCAAGCATCACTATAATCTAATTTTAGGATATTTCATCATCCCCCAGAGAAACCTTGTGCCCATGAGCAGGAACTCCCCATTCCCTTCCCTCCCCCACCCCTTACCAAAAGAGCAGAGGGTAAAACTCCTCTTACCTCAGGACCCAGCTCCTGTCACTGTCAAATTCCATCCTGCATCTATCTTTTCTATTGATGCAGTTGCTGAAGAATCTCAAACATATGCTCCTGCGTGTCCGTGGGCCAGCAGCACAGGGTCACCTGGAATTAGTTAGAAATGCAGACTCTCAGGCCTCACCCAGGGTCTGCTAATAAGAATCTGCCCATTAATGAGAGCCCCAGGGGACTGGTGTGTGCAAAAGAATTTGGGTGGCTCTAGGACAAAGCAAACCCCGGGTTGCCTTTCTGCACTCCGACACGCACGTCTGAAGTGGGAGCAGTTGTTCCACAGCCACCCCGCCACTATCACAGCTACTGAAATCAGCAACAGCACCCATTCTGAAATGTGGAAACAGACCTGGAGTGGTTAAGCAACTTGCCCCGGGGTCCCAGGCAGGAATGCAGAGAGGAATTGAACCCAGACCCATTTGGCTGTTCACCTTTCTTCCCCTCACCCTCACTCTCTGAGGGGCTCTTTTAGCTAAGGCTGAAGTTCCCAGGTTTCATGAAGGTCAGCCCAGAGGTCTCGGCAGAGTGCTTCCTAGACACTGAGACTGGGGCGGGGGGAGGGGGTGTGTGTGGGGTAATGGCAGGGGCCTGCATTTTGGCCTGATGACTACATGACTATGGTAAGTGTCACAGTCAGCACACAGAAGACATGTGAGAACAGAGGGACCTGCTGGCCACAGGGGCAAGGATCAACCTATGTCTACCTACCATTGACCTGCTATGTGACCTGAATCTGTGGGTTCTCCTGGGGGAGGCCACGCAATGCTACCTGGGCCTGGCCCAAGACAGTAGGGTACGCTGTGTGTTTCTGCACGGCACCTAGCTTGTGGGCCTTTCTGGGTACTAGCATGGGGTGCTAGTTGTGTAACCCCACCCTCCCTCTCCTGCCTGAACTCCAACAGGAAGCTGTTGCCTCATGGGTAACTGCTCACCAAGAGGTACCTCTTAAGTAACGGAGGATCGGTTCTTTGAGTTTGCTCTGGTGAAGCAGAATCAGGCACCAACCTTGGGGCCTGGCAAGAGGTCCCTGACCCTATCTTGGGTGTTCTGGGTGGCAGCCAGGGGAAGGGGAGTGTGGGCATGGCCCTTGGGAGCTGGCAGGCTGACGTGGAGGGAAGACTTGGCGCAGGCCTTACCCTGACACCAGCTCGTCATTCAGACTCCATTTTACAAATGGGTACACTGGGGCAGCATAGCAAAAATCTCAGGGCGTCTCAGGGATTTTCTGGCTCCATTGATGGGATGCTGTGTCCAGCCTAGAAGAAAGGCCATGAATGTGCTAATTGGACTGAGCTCACCCCGTCTTTAATGGGGCAGGCAAGGGGTATGGGGTCTGAGGCTAGGGGCTGAAACTCGCTCCCTGTCTCTTGCCAGGTGTGTCATGCCAGGTGAAGTGTAGAGTATCTCTGAGTTGAAGCAAGGAGGGAGCCTGGAAATGGGGTGATCATCATAGGTTGTTTTGCCTGAACCCTTTCCCTCTCTCTGCTTTATATTCCAGCCCAAGTGTATCATTCAACTGTTTTCTGAACTGGATTCCCGCCTCCAGACCTTTGCCCATGTGGTTCCCTCTCTCTAACACATCTTGCTAATTCCTACTTTCTTTCAGGGGTCAATTTAGACCTCCTGTCCCTGGCAACCTGTCCCAACCCAGGATGGGGTCAGGGTCCCTCCTGGGGGCTCCCCTGACCATCTTCCCTCAGGTTCTACATTCCCTTTGTCCCCCAAAGACAGAATTCCATGCAGCAGGAAATAGGCCTGCTCACTGGAGTTTCCAGGGAATATTAGTCCAATGATCCAAGGGGTGTTGCCTGTCAGCATACAGCAGGTGTCAAATGAATGCAGGCTGATCACACAGTGTGCATTTGTGAGAAGTGGTGAGGAAAGGTTTGCTGTAAGAGGTGAGGCTTAATCATGCTGTACAGGCAGAGAGAAAGGAAAGACATTTTAATTGCTTTCCATAAATGTTTATAGTCACGCATCACTTAACATCATTTCGGTCAACGACGGACACATATCCGACGGTGGTCCCACTAGACCGTACCATACAGAGCGGCAGTGTCATGGGCCAGACCATTTAGGTGTGAGTAATTAGAGTCTATGACATTCGCACAGTGACAGCATTGCCCGTGATGCATTTTTCTGAAGGTCTCCCCACTGCTAAGCAAAGCATGACTGCATTAACATGCTTGACTTAGTGGTAGGCTGCCTTTAATCCCAGGAAGACTTTCACCCATGCCTTGTATGTAGGGAGCAAGATCCAGGGGAAATTTACATTTGAGATAAATATATTATTGCTAGAAATAGAAAGAAGCTATAGGAATGAGGGAAGTCTTCAGATTGGGAAAGATTTCAGATAGGAGGTGGCACTTGAGAAGAGCTTTGAAGGATGCATAGGAGTTTAAAAGGTAGGTAGGAGAGGAAAGCCAGCCTGTGTCAAGGGAACAGTTAATGAGAAGTCTTCAAGAGAAGGAGTGCTTTGGAAGAACACTGAAAAGTATATGCATGCACGGTGCCAGGATGGGTATGGCTTTGTTATAGCAACTTGTGATATTAAGCCATGGAGTTTGGAATTATCTTGTAGCTCATTCATTTAGGCATGTATTCCCCTAATATTTACTGAGCATTTACTATATTTCAGGGTCTGTGTTAGATGCTGAGCATACCTCAGTGGAAAAAAAGGATTGAGTCCATATCCTTGTGGAGACTAAGAGTCTATGAGTGACCCACAGAAAATTCTTACGCAATAGGGACATAGTCAACCTGGGATCTTGGACAAATTAAGTATTATGGTAGGAAATGGAGAATGGATGCTAAGGCAGAGGCAGGAGACTGGTTGGGAGGAGCTGAGAAATGTGTATTAAGAGATGAGGGTGGAGCCAGGGGCCGGTAGAGGGGATGAAAAGGGTGTTATGTTATAGATTAAAGATGTCTGGGCATTCTTTCCCAGTCCTCCCATCAAGGGCTATAGTCTAACTTTTGAGCCCTGAGTCTGAGCTGGCCTTAGTGACTTGCTTGACCAATAGAATGTGGCAGAAGTGATATTTGGGACGTCTGAAGTTGGGTCATAAGATACCTTGCAGCTTCCCTGGACCCCTTAGGCCTCTATATGGGAGTCTCAAAAGGCCATGGAAGAAGTCCTGCTATTCTGTGGGCTCCATGCTACAGAGGCCACATGCGGGTGTTTTGGGTACAGAGGCCCTCAGGAGCCAAAGTTGCAGGGCGCACCCACTACATGGAAGGAAGAGTACCTGTCTCAGGTGAGGTCAAGTTATGATTGCCAGGTCTAGCAAATAAAAATATAGGATGGCAGTTAAATTATAAGTAATAAATACATTTTTAGTATGTCTACCCCAAGTGTGTATGGAAAATACTTATATCAAACTTCCTTCACTGTTAATCTGAAATTCAGATTAAACAGGGTATCTTACATTTACCTGGCTGCCTTGATCCAAGTTGGGGGAATGACCGGAGTAAGCCTCTAGGAATGGGGATGTAGGACAACATCAGCCTGACAGATCACAGGGTGATGGGCTCTGAGGTCAAACCTCAGGGCCTTCTGGGAGCATAGCTAGGAAGCTGGCTGCCTGCAGTGCCAGCTGGGAAGGCCTGCGCCGGATCTGTGACGAAACTGCTGTATGTTGTCTGGGAAGGTGCCTTGGCAGCAGCTGGACCTAGGGCCCCTGCTGGAGCCCTGCACCTGTATGTGGTCCTGGTAACCAGGAATGGTGAAGTGCAGGGTGCATCTGCCCCTGTCAGAGTCACGTTGCACAGCCTGTGAGGAGTGCAGCCTGCTAAAATCTCCCTGCATGGCTGGGGCCCTGGCCTATGACCCCAGGGGGTCCCTAGAGGCATCTCCCTCCCCAGGCCATTGGCTATCCTCACAGACTGCTATCTCTGTAAATGCAGACTTTTTCATGTCTTCAGAAAAGCTGCCACATCAGCTTGGTCTAGGGGACTGTCCATGTGTGAAGAGCCTGCGACCCCATATTTCTCCCTCTTGCTGGTGGGACGGGGGCTCCCAAGGCAGGGAGAGGGAGGACTGGCTGCCCACCCTTTCTCCTTTCAGTCAGTAGAATCTTAGTCCTTAGCCTCCCTGGAGCCAAGCCTTCCAACAGCAGGCTGCAGGAAACAACCGTCTTGCCTACCCCAGTTTGCCTGCCGTCCTTTCTCCCGGCTGTCCCAGACGTGCTGCTCTGGCCAGCACAGCGAGACCCCTTCTCTATGCTTTCCCTGTACTTCTCAGACTGCCTCTTTGTCAGGAAACCCTCAGACTGAGCTAGGTGCTCTAGAGGACACTATGTGACCTGGACAAAACTGCTACCCCCACGGGAGCCCCCTGAGGAGACAGAGAGAGACGGGAGACAGATGGGCAAGCTGAGTCAGAGCTGCATGTCTACCCTCTGGAGTCCAGACTCGAGAGGCAACCTCGTGTGGTATGGCTACTAGGTGACCAAGGGGCCGTGGACATGTCCCCAGGGTTTCCTTCCTGCTCCACAGTCTGAGGATCCAGCCAGAGGGCAACTGTGAAAGCACTTCCAAGTTGACAGGGATTATTTTTGTCTCTGAGAGCCAGCTATGCTTATTTGTTTGTTTTGAATGTAAAGCGCTGCTCTGCAGAATTAGAGGACAAATCATTCCCTTCCAGCCAGGGGCCCGGGGTAGGCGCCAAGGAGGAAAGGACACTCCTGTGAAGATGAGATAAAGATGGGGTTGGGGAGGGGCAGGAAGGGTGTGTGGGCACCGGGAATGGCATGTGCAAAGCCACGGAGAGTGAGAGAACCTGGCACAAGTATGTAGCAGTGAGCAAGCTGGAGGCCTGGGAAGGCCGAGGAATGCCTGCTGGAGGGTGGGACAGGCAGGGAGCCCAGGGATGCTGCAGGGGAGGGGTCACCCTGGGGTCAGTGTGGGAAGGCCTCGCATGCCCGCTGAGGAGTCTGGACTTCATCACTGGACGGCAGGGAGCCCAGGAAGGCTTTTAGCAGGAGAGTGACATGATCAAAAGCGTGCCTTGGCTCTTCTTGACAGTCTGCCCTTTGCCCCATCTTGCAAAGAGATGGAGCTCCTCTATGGAGCTTTCCCCAAATGCCCGAGAACCCCCACTTTGGATGTCAATGGTGGTAGGATGCAGGTGAGCTGCGTTCCCAGCGTGGTGGCAATCCTCTCCTCCTGGCACCTCTAGCCCGCCATTAGATCTCGTGCTCTTATGAGCACAGGTTAATGCACTTCCCTTCTCTGTGACACTGGCATGGAACATTCAAACACCATCCCCCCGGGGGTGGTATGTCACTGGGGGCAGACCAACTTGGGTGGGTCAAAGTCTATTTGACTTTCCGGGATTAGACCAAGCTTAATGGCTGCAATGCCGTGACCCACCCCTTCTCAGATTCAGAGGATTGGTGGTAGCTGGATCTGGTGACTCTGGCCTATTTTTATCTTTTAGTGCTAGAGTTGTCTTGTGGCCAAAGGTGAAGTGTAAGAAGTGGAGGTCGGAGGAGTGACTGTCTTTGGGGTCCCCGTGGATGGGACACAATCTTCTCACGAGCCCCAGGGTGGCCTCCAGGGCGACCTTCATTCACAGACTCCAGGAATTCTGCACATACAGCACAAAGGCTTGAAGGGTCCTCTGGTTCTATCCTTTACTCAGCGAGGGAGAAACAGGCCTGGCGTGAGAAGGCATGAGCTAAGATCACATTGGGAGAAAAGGTGTTTAGTGGCAGAACCAGGAGTGGAAGCAACTTCCTGTTTCCTTACTGGGCATTTTTCCTACAAAGGGACTAAAAAGAATGCGGGAGCACTTGGCGGGAGATGCTCATGCTGAGGACGGAGAAGAGGAGAGTGTGCAAGAGACACCCATGCGAAGTTGAATTGAGCTGTCAAGGGGCAGATCTTATACAAAAATTGTACATTACTCAAGTTTCAAAAGTTGTGATGTTATGCCCCAAATCACCTCCTCCCTCACTGGAAAGGTGGCCAGTCAAAGAAAATCCAATCAATATTTTCAAGTTTTTGAAAGAGTGGAAGGAAAAGCCTCCCTTAGCCTCTGCCTGGGACGGGGCCTGAGGAGGACAACTGGGAATAGCTGGGCACGCACTGTGTGCCAGGCATCCTTCTGGCCTCCATTTAATCTTTGCAAGGCTCTAATAGGTTCTGGTGCTAAGGACACAGACTCAAGACTCTTATAACTTATGAAGAAGAGGGCTGGCCCAACAAGTATGTTCTACATACAGAGCAGAGTGGCTAACTCAGAGGGTAAGGGGGGCCGTCAGCAAAGGCTTCCTGGAAGAGGAGCATCTGAGATGAGTCTTCAAAGATGAGCGAGAATTAAGCAACTGAAAATGGGCAGGGTGCTGTCAGCAGGTGAAGCAGCGTGAACAAAACCAGAGAGGCATGAAGCTGTGTAAAGTGATGACTGCTTTACCCTGTGCTAACACACATCCCAGTTCAAGGGTGGAGAAGAAGGGACATCCAGGGCTCGGGGAAGCCTGATCTGGGGCCTGATCGGTCACCCTTAGCAGTTAGAGCTCATCCTACAGGTTTCTTTTCTTTCTTTTTTTTTTTAAGCTGTAAAGTGACTTGTTTGGATTTGTGTTTTAAAGGATGGCCCTGGCAGTAGGGCAGCAGTGACTCAGAGGGAGCAAAGGCAAGAGGCAGGAGGGACTGTTGCAATAACCCAGCAAGAGAGGATGAGGGCTTGAACTTGGGCTGCGGTAGTGGGGCCGCAGGGGAAAGGAAAGGTTGAGAAACATTTAGGAGGGCAAGTTGTCAGGACCTAGAGACTGGATGTGGGGGATGAGTGAGGGCGGGGTCAGGGCTGGCCTTGTTTGGGGCTGAGCAGTGGTGCAACCAGGCCAGAGGAATTCAGGGGGTGGGGCACACTTGGAGACTTAAGGCAGATCTCACGTTGAGACATGGTGAGTCTTAGGTGCCAGGGAGGTGTTAAGGTGGCAACAGAATTTCAGGAGGCAGCAGGAAACCCAGGGTCTTGAGGTTAGCAGAGCAGCCTGAGCAAGAACCGTGAATCTGGAAATGATGAGCACCTGGCCATAGTGGGCCCCACAGGAGCAGTAAGATGGGGCAGGAAGACTTCGAAGAGGAAGGGGGTGCTCATTCCTTATGGGCTCTGACCTTTAGGGTGTGGGTGAATGAAGGGAGGGCTCCACTGGAGACTAAGAGGTGATAGGCAGGTAGGAGGATATGTAGAAAAAGTGACGCCGTGAGGTCAGGTGGGGAGTGACTCTGAGAGCGAGAGCGGACGGCACATGACTGCAGCAGCGCCTGGGTGGGACCTGGACCGAGAAAAGCCTTGCAGGGAGAGCCAGGGTCAGGGGGAGGTTTTCGTAGGATGAGAGAAACCTGGGCACATAAGGAGGCCTGGTGGAAGCAGGGGGAAAGTCTTGAGAGAGAGGCATTCTGCAGGCCCAGTAGAGACAGGGTACTGACAGAGGTTCCCAAGTGGGGTGGGGGCACCAGGGCTGCCTGTTGAACAGATGAGGGAACTTCATTTCCTTCTGATTCTGGGAAAAGGGTAAGTAGGACGTGGGGGTTGTGTTCGGAAGTAGAGCAGGGGTGAGGGTCCCACTGGGAGGCGTTCATGTTCTCCAAGAATCAAAGTGGGCAGAGTGGACATCGGTCACAAGGAATGGGGTGAAGGTCAGTGAGGAAAATATGAACCCGGAGTCTACCACCCAGGCAGGCCAGTGGATTTTGGGTCATGTAGAGGACCTAGCTGAGGAGGAGACCCCATGGTGAGAATGGCTCCAAATCTTCCTGCTCTGGATTCTTGCCAGCCTGACAGTGTGGTACGAAGATCGTGGTTGGGTTGGTCCACTTAGGTGGGATAGTATGGTATGGTATGAAAGGAAGGAACTGGTGAGAAGGTCACTCAGACGACCAACTATCGGAGCAGTGGGGAATGGGGTCAGAGGGAGAGGTGTCAGGAACTTTGAGTGGTCCCAGTTTGCGGGTGAGGGAGCACAGCACTGGGGGCTGGGCTTGAGTAAGAGAGAGGGGCCTGGAGAGTCCAGGCGTTGGACGGCATCAGCATGGATGCTGAAGACCACCAGGCTGCTGGCAGCCTCTGGAAGGGGGAAGTAGAGACAGCGATCTGTGGCTAGATGGTCGAGGAGCAAGAGAGGGTGCTGGAGAAGTTTGGGTGTGAGAGACACAAAGGCAGGGAGAAGGCAGTGGAGTCAGCAGGCATGGATCCTAAAGAAGAAAAGCCCTGTCACATGCGTCTGATGGAATCGTGTTCTGGAAAACTCCTCCGGGAGTGCAGGGAGTGTGGGGACCCAGCAGCGCCACTCCAGGAAGTGAGATGAGGGAACAGGAACCAACTCCCCCTGACAGCACCTGGGAGATGGGGTCACCAGGCTTCCATCGCTAGGCCAAAGACAGTGGGCAGTGTCCGTGTGACTACATCTCGTGTTCCCAAGGAGAGAGACGACTTCTTAAAGGAAATGGGCTGTAGCAGGGCCAATGGGGGATGTATGGGAAGGAAGGTGGGTTAGGCTTGGTGAGGGACAATGCGAGCTGACCAAAGGAGGGTGCAAGTGAGCCATCTCCAAGGATGCACGGTGAGAAACAGTGCAGGTACAAGGTTTCCTGGAGGCAGGAAGCTGTCGGATGCAGAGAAGCTTCCTTGATGAATAACGGCAGGGAGAGGCAAGAGGGGAAGGGAGCTCCAAAGAGAGACTAGCTTGTGCAAAGGCCCACCCGCTCATTCTTCAAACATCATGGATGGCTTCTTCAGTCAGAACTGTTTTCTCTGTGTGGGATAAGTCAGTGAACAACGCAGATTCCTGCTCTCATGGAGCTTATATTCTAGCTGGGAGGTCGTGGACAGACAGAAAGCAACAAGCATGACAGAAATTATTTTAGAGTATGCTAGAGGGTGATGAAGCTGTGGGAAAAAGGAGCAACAGTTCTGCAGCTGGAGCAGGGCAGGGGCTGGGGAGTGGGTTGAAATGAAAGGATGGTGGTCAGGGTAGAGCCAGCTTAGGCCAGGGCGCTGGGTCTACTTGGCTTGACATGGGCTGGTGGTCGGGGCTGAATGCCTGGGGAAAAGCACCTGCATGATGACCCTGATGGGTGGCGTGGAGGGGATTTTTAGACAAGATCTTCCAGGTGGGGAGAGGAATGATGGGAAAAGGAAGAAAAACAAATATTCATGGGCATCTGTTAAGATCCAGGCATGTGCTCAGGGAACCCCCTTTACTCTGTCTCTGCTAGCCCTCAAGACAAGCCTGAGATAGAACTGTCTTTATTTGTCCCTAGTTTACATGAAAACAATGGCAGGATCAAAAGAAGCTAAGACTCAGTGTGGATTTCCACACTTAATGTGGAAGCTAACACTAAGGCCTGGATTTTCTTCATGCACACTTGCACCCCCTAATGAGGTGAGTAGCCTCCCTTTCCTGATGAGTGTGAGGGTCAGAAGGGTCGGCTCAGCTCAGATCACCGGCTCTAGAGCCAGGCCCCCGGCTACTGGCTGTGTGACTTCAGCCCGTTTCTTCACCTTTCTGGACTCAGCTTCCTTATACTGAGTCTAATGCACCCACCTTAGAGGGTTGCGAGGAGATTGAAATGAGCTAATCTATGTGAGACAGAACAGGGCCCAGCACATAGTAGGTACCTTGTGAGTGTTCATTGCTACTTTATTATTGTGCAAGCTCATTCAGGCAGGAGGGGGAAGAGGAGGGTTGGGTTGGAGCCCTGTGGGACTGACTGCTACCTCCTCTCAGCTGACCTTGGCCCTGAGTGGAACTGGACGTGCTGACCCAGGCTGAGGAAGAAGGAGCTATTGGGAGCTGTTCGTCTGCCACCCAGCCTGTTGTTTGCTACAGGCATGTGACATATTGTGGCGTGATGTGTTTTCCCTCATGGTGCAAGATGTGACTCAGAGGGGCATGCTGGGGAAATGAGTTTCTTGGATTTGCCCACCTCATCGCCCCTGCGTTCTTTTGAATTTCTCTGAATCAGACTTTATATCTGGCTCTGCCATTCACCAGCATTATTTATGCGGGGAAAGGGCCCCACATTTCCAACTTGCTCAAAGATGAATCTTTGGCCCCCAGGAGGGGAGCAAGGGAGGGGGAGGGGGAAAGGAAAAAGAAAGAGAGAAAAAGGAAGAAAGAAAGAAAGAGCCAGCAACAATCAAAACAACCCTTTCCTCCCTGCGTAATCTGGGCAGCTTCCAGGAGGATAATGTCTTTCCACCGTGAATCGCCCCCTCCCTCCCAGGCTGTTTTCACAGGAAGCAAATCCTGGAGCATTTTCAATGTGCCCCTCGAGGCAGAACAATGAGGCCCTTGAAGCCTCGGAACCGCGCTTCCTCCAGTTATCCGGAGCCTAGGCCGAGCCCCTCCGGGAGCCGGCATGGGGGGTGGGGGGCGGCGGCTGCGGGCCTGGAGGGGTGCGGGGACCGTCGCTGGGAAATGGGGGAGGGGGAGTCTGCAGGGTGTTGCCGAGCCACACGAGGGAAGCCCATTAGCCAAATAATAGGTTTGGATCCGACTGTTTTGCTAAGGTACCCGGCATTTATCCGGCTCCCCGATTGGGGGCGGGGAGCTGGGAGGAGGCGGCGCGGATCCAATTACGGCAGCTCCAGCCCGGTCGCCGGAGGTGGCGGCGGGCCGGGCGGGGCGGGAGGGGCAGGATCGTGTGCGCAGAAGCCGGGCCGGCCGGCCTGGGGGCGCCTCTCCCCCTGGCGGACCCGGCCCAGCGCCCCGGCACTGCGCCCCGCACGGCTCCTCCCGCCCGGGCCGGCTCAGCTGCCTCATTGTTTATTGTGGAGCCTGGCTCTCCCCGCTTCCCGGCCCCCGGCTCTCGCTCCCGCCCTCCCTCCCGCTCCTTTCTACCCTCCTCCCGAAAGAAAGAAGAGCCAGTCTGTGGAGACGAATGAGTCATGAATAAACAAACAGCGTGGGGGGAGCTGTCACTCCGAGCTGACTTCCTGGCCGTGCTGCGCTCTGCGACCTCCTGGCGGGGCACAGAAGCCCGCCAGGCTAGGGTGGGGACGGGGACGGGACAGTCTGGGCCACCAGCGTGGGGGTGGGGACTGGGGGGGGGCACAGGACCCCGGTTACCAGGCCTGCCCTGGAGCAGGGCCCTCAAGCATCAGAGCATTTTGAGTAATCGGATGTCCCCAGACCCCTCTGTACATGTGTGCACATGTGTGCTGAGGGCTGAAGGCTGATTTCCTTGGGTTTGACAAAAGCCGTACGCTACAGACAGGCAGTGCCTGTGAGCATCTGCTGTGTGGGGCTGCTTCCCTCTGTGGGCTCACCCTGTGGTGTGTGTGTGTGTGTGTGTGTGTGTGTGTGTGTTTTGTCTGGGTGTTTTTTCCCACGTGTCTGGTGTGTGGTGCAGACCCAGGGACACTGGGAGGATGTCTGTGTATGGAATGTGTGTGCATGTAGTGGATATACAAGAGTGTATGGGAGGGCGGGGTGGGTGTGTGTGACCATTTTTCTGACTGAATTTGTTTCTGCCACTTTAAATTTTTAGATTCTTGCTTTGTGTTCAGTTCTTTACTTGATCCTTTTTCCTTCCCCTTGTGTGATCCTGTGGGTCATTTGGGGCCACCTTTCCCCATTAGTGAGGCCCCAGGGCCCCAGCAGACCTCCAGGGCCTGGCCTGGCTGGCCTCAGTGTCCAGCCAGCTGTGGCCACACGCAGACTCACAGCGCTGACTCATGCCTGGCGAGAGCAGAGTGGAGCGGAGTCTGACCAGGGTCCAGGCTGGGTGAGCTCTGGGGCCTGGCCTGTGGGGGCTTCATGGGCTCTTGAGCTTGGGGAGAGGGCCTGGGCTGGCCCAGCGTTCTGGGGGCTTCTGGCATAGAAAGGGCCTTCCCTTGGGTTCAGAAGCAGGGGCAGCAAGAGAGCATTTCTTCATGCTTCCTTGGCAACCACACAGCCTCATAGAGGTCCACTCCAGGGCCAAGGCTGACGACTAGGACTTCAGGAAGAAGGTTGGTGAGGTGGAAGTAAGGCTGTGGCTCAAGCTACAGCCCAGGCCCCTGCTGCTCGGCTGGGTCCAGATCCCTGCCAGCCTTGGCCCTGCTCCCTCTTCATGGGCTGGCTGGCCCCAACTCCTAAAACTCAGCAGCTCTAGGATGGAGATTCGCAGGCAGGGACAGATCTCCCTGAAGCTGAAATTGAAGCTAAAGCGGGACGCAGGTTTGCTGCTTGCCACTCTTATCACCGTCTCTTGTAGCCCCACTGTAACCACTTGATGGATTTGGTTTCTTGGTAAGGGAATAATGGTGCTGGTTGTGGTTGTAACTGAGGAGGCAGGCCCTAGGGACAGCAGGCCAACCCTGGTCATTTCCCAGCCACCTCGTCCTCATCCTCCAGCTGGCAGGCAGTTTGGAACATAGGTTGGGAGGTCAGCAAAATCTGGCTCTTTCAGTTTCTATCTGTGTGATCTAAGGCAAGTCACTTACCCTCCCTGAACTCCGTTTCTTTAAAATGTGTGTACAGACCTCAAATTCACGGAGTGGTTGCAAATAAAAAGAGAAAAATACCTGTGAACCCTGAGCACTGGGTTTGGAATGGAATGATGACATAGAAAAGGAAAGTTCCCTCTCTGTCCTTCCCCAAACCTGCTTGGATCGAAATCATCAGGGCCCAGAAATTTACCTGCCCAAACTTGTTCATCCTCTGACCCAAGGAAGTGCTGGGTCCTGTGTACCTTTTCTGCAATTTGAACATTCAGATGTTGTCCCACATATTAGTTGGGGGCCTTGAGGTCCCAGGGTAGTATAGTGTCTGACCAGGCTCATTTAGGCAGGGCATCTGGACCCACAGGATCCTTCCCAGGCTTCTCTGTGGGGACAGATGTCCACCTCTCAGGTCATGCTCTGGCTGCGTCTGGGCTGGCCTTGACTTGTAGACAAGTTGTTTGGTCTACATGGATTTATAAAATAGACAATGCTTAAGAAAGTATTTCTCATGACAATTTTCAACTGCCTTGAATAATTGGAACATTTGGTCACACTAGGCTCACATTCCTACTTGACAGCTGTGGGCTGGAGTTGAGAAGTGGGGATCCTCAAAAGCAGGGTATGTGCCCTCCAGGTTACTGTAGTCTCCACTGCTGACAACTATGCTGGTTCTCGAACTTTGGTGTGGTGAAGAATCACCTGCTTGTTCAATACAGCTTGCTGAACCCCACTCCAGAGTTTCTGTCTCAGTGGTTCTGGGGTGGGCCTGAGAATTTGCATTTCTAATACATTCTCAGATGCTGCTGATACTGCTGGTCCAGGAACCACATTCAGTACTCCTGACTGACCTGATGGTGAGGTCGAAGGTCAATTACTACACATCATCACACTTGGCCTGTTGTTTTTCTGTTGAGTAGAGAGAGCCTCCTCTCTACTCACAATTCTAACAGAAGTAGGGGAAAAGAACAGAGAGCATGGTTTATTCTAGTGAAATGGAGAAGTATATCTTTCTTTGGGGACTTGAAGGATCTTCCTTTGTGTTTACATGCAAATAATTTGCATATATGTCAAGTAAACTGAACTTAGGCTGCTGCAGAATATCTGCCCTGAACATGATTTGAGAGGCTTGCCAGGGGTCCGCTACCTGTGCTGGAGGCTTGCGCCTGTCCACCTCCATCATTGACTACCTGCCGGTCTGTGTAGGTGTGGGGGCTCCTGTCCACTCAAGGTTATTCACTGAACAAGCCTGATTTGACTCAGTTCTATTGCTGTATGCTCTTAGGCTGTGGAGACAGAGTGAATAAAATAATCACAGCCTCTACTCTCTGGAGACTCACAGACCATTGAGACAGATGCAAAAAAATTGAACAGACACTTAAAAGAAGGAATTGCAAATTGTGATAACAATCAGAGTACTTGGATGGAGAAACATGGGGTGGATATGGGGGCCTCCTTTAGTCTGCGTGCTCAGGGAAGCTTCTCTGCGGTCTCCAACTCTTTCGGGCAGAGAAGGCTGGAAAGCAAGTAGAATCTTGAACCAAGTCAGCCTGAATCTCTGCCTGAAAAGATGGAATCCAGACTGCAAGTCAGGAGACCAGGGCCTTAGTCCTGGTCCTCGGGTCACTCCTCTCAGGCTCCCCCATCTCTATCATTTTAACCTTCAATGCCCACCTCCCAAGGACCTCTCACTCTGGCCCAGGTCACTTTCTCTCCCAGCCTCTTTCTCCCACCCAGTGCTGTCTGTCCTCTGGCCACACAGTGCTTAGTTAGTGGTTAAGTAGTTTCATAAATCTCCACCTGTATGTTGAGAAGGCAAGTTACTTTGCCTCTCTGGACCTCAGGGCTTTCGGGACCACCTTGTCCTGCTGTCACATACAGATGAGGAAGTTCTGTCTAGTGTTTTCGGATTCTCTCACTTTCCAGTAGATTTGCCAACATGGGACTGGGGACAGATACTTCTCATATCTGCATCTCCTAAAATAGCTAAAGACTTTGATATGGCATGGCAAACCAGTGACAGAGTCTTCCAGTGTGATGCTCACAGCAGACATCACTAGTTGATCACTCTTTCCTATTGAACCCACACACCACATCAGGATCCTGCTCAACACAGTCCTCTGCAAAGGTGATGGCAGACAATTGGAGTTGACTTGTGGGATGACATTCCTGTTTTGGAAGAGGACTAATATCAGGTGGGTCTCATATGGTCTCCTAAATAAGTAAAAATCTGGGATATAGACTGAAGATGGGAATTGAGGCACTTGAGTTGGGCACAGAGGTAGGGACCAGACTTGTCTGTTAACTGATGAAAAGACAGCTGTTAGAGGTTGACAAACAAACTCAGAGTCCTGCCTGAATACCTTTCTGAAAAGGGGAACTCCAGGTAAGAGTCAAAAGGGTGGAAGTGAAGACGGAGGTAGAAATGGGTTCTGAGAATAAAGAGGGGGAAGCAGGTTCTGCTGGGGACCCCTGAGGCTAAAGAGGCTTCTTTGGCTCTCCCTAGTGAGGACACAAGGAAGCAGAACCAGCTAAGGCCTACTCTCCCGCCCCACCCAGGCTGAAGAGTCATTGCCCGAAAGGGCTTGAACGACCCCCTCCCCTCTGAGTTACAAGCATAGGCAGTCCAGGGCATTTTTGAGCGCTTGGTTGTTAGCAAAAGAAGCTTTTATGGAAATTACATGTGGATATCTGTGTTCCGGGAACATCAATATATTTGACAGAGCTGCATCCTTAGAGAATGCAGAGGGAAGCTGATGGCTGTTAGAGCTCCTGTAGGGATTCTAAGGAACAGTCTGGATGTCCTGTAGTCCCACTTTGACCAGAGACCTGGGCAGTGGGCTGGGCCTGAGCCCTGGGACTGGAAGTCAGCAGACATTTCAGCAAGATCCCTGCCTCTCCGTGCCGGTCTCCAGGGCCCTTTGCTGTGTCCCCTCTTCTGCCCCCTTCCTGGTCTGGTTGTGACCCTCGCCGCAGCATCAGCTTGTTCTCCATTGCCTGGCCCTGGAACTGACTGGTGGAAAGAATGGCTGTCCGCTTTTGTACGTCTGTTGTGCTGCTACCTCCTGTTGTCTCTGCGATGCCCTGAACTTCCTGAGGGCTGAGGCTAGGAGGTCCATAACTGCATCACAGCTCAAGCCATTCCTGCACAAGCAGAGATTCCCAGACTGAAGGAGAGGGCACACCTTACGGTGCTCTCTGGACTCTGCTCACAGGAGGCAGTTCTGGAACCGGGATCCTGGTGAGCCTAAGGATACTGGACACTCCAGCCTCTGGGCACTACTCACCATTCCCCAGATTCGCCGACACCCCCACTGCCATGCCTTTGCTTCCCTGTTCTCCATGCCAGAGGCTGCCTTCTCTGCTCCATGTTGTCCAGTTCAAAATCCTCTTGGTACTTAAAGCACCACTTCAGGGTCACATCCTCCAGGAAGCCTTGCCCGAAGAAGAGCGGGGCTCTGCTGTCTGTATAGCGTCTGCGGCCCTCGTCGTGGTGACTGAGGGAAGCTGAGGTCATGACACTTTATGCGAGCTGTAAGGACTATGAAAGGCTCACTGGGCCTTGAGAGCAACTCCAAAGTCATGGGACCCCCGCCCGGCTCTGGCCAGGGAAGACACCTGGATCTTTACCGTCCAAGAACTCTCACTCAGCTCAATGCGTGTGGGCCACAGGCATGAACAGACCTGGCCTTTCCCTGCACAGCCTTTGCTTTTTAGCTTCGGGGTTCAGGTGCCAGGGTTTGGGGATTGGACATGGATGGCATGTGGTTTAGGGTCTGGGTTATGCACCCCACTTGGATGTGTGGGGTCTGTGATGACTCAGCCTCTCACAGTTTCAGTTCCCTCAATTATAAAATGGGACACCTTTGTAATAAGGTTACTGTGGAAATTGCAGGTGCCAATGTGTCTGCTTCCTTCAGCCTCAGGTTCTCTCTGCTTGAAGTGTGTCTCTTCACCTGGCTAGATCCTATTTACCCTTTCGAAGGTCAGGGATCAATGTCATTTCCTCCTAAGGCCTTCCCTAGCACTGGCTCTTAACAGGTTCTCCTGCTGTGGGATCCTGATTTCTTCTTTAGTGGGTCATATCTGTGTGTCCCAGAATCCGTTTAGGCTTGGCCTTCCCTATCAGACTGTGAGCTCCCTGGGCAGAGGCCAATATTGACCCTTGGTACCCAGTCATGGTCTGATACTTTAAACACATCCAATGAATATTTTTGAAGTAAATAGCACATTTAAAGTGCCTTGTACATAGTGAGGACCCAATACATTGCAGCTCTTCTTATCAAATGCAGCCCCCAGATGCCAGGTAACTGCTCCCCTATCAGAGGCTGCCTGGCAGAAAGCTCCTTTTCCAGCTTTACTAGGCCTCCCTCCCTGGGGGCAGGAAGTGCCTGCCCATGCTGAGTTTTACATCCTTTTAGTCCTTGAGGCAGCAAGGGCAGGTGGAGGATCCTGTGAGGTGCACCTGTAGCCTGAGCCCCCATGTTGGTTACTGCCTGCAAGAAACCCCCCTGCGCTGGGCCTCCCAGGATGCATCCTGGCCCGGAGAGCATCTGCCCACAAGCTGGTTTGTTCCCTTGGCCTGATCAGCAGGGCTGGGCTGCTCTTAAGCCCACAACTAAGAAGGAGCATTTGTGCTCACTTGTGCTCATGTGCTTGGTCTGGTTTCTGGGCTCATTGTCCACACCTCTCCAACTGTGTCTGGCTCTTGAATCCACTTCTGACCCCAAGCCTGCTGTTTATGTCTCCTTATCAAGCTACCCAGGTCCTAGGTCTTATTCACTCTTCCAGGCCTCAGTTTCTTCATCTGTCAAATGGGAAAAAGCTGTGTGAAACGGGTGGTATTTTGAGAATCTAGTGGATTAACCCCAACACTCATTGCACCTTACAGTTTGCGATAGCCCATCATGTATGTTTCCTTCTGGGGGAACCAGAGGTGAATGGGTACATGTGGAAGTTCAGAGTGCCACGGTGTGGGCACACTCTGGGGGCACCATTAATGTGGATAAAATTGTGTGCCCCTGGTAATAAAGCAAGGTGGTCATGTGGTGGCCTGGTGCAGACACCTGGCAGGGAGTTCTGCCCAGTGCTTGGAGGAGACAGGTCTGGACCACAGGTCTGCTCTGCAGGTTCACAGCTTACCCAAACTTCTCAACTCTGACTATGTCCAGAGGGTTCCATAGCACCAAGGAGAGCAGACTTGAGCCCTTTGCTCTGGGCCCTGCTTTGCCTGTACCATAGTCTGGATGCCCTGAAGGATGGACACACTCATGGTGGGGACACGCCTGCCTTTCAGTTCACACAGTTCACTTGTAAACATATGCATGCACACACACTCATGTACACACATGCACACACATAAGCATGTGCTCTGGGCTGCCCTCCTCACCTGCTTGGACCTGAGTGAGCGTCTTATATCATTTTCTAGGCAGGATCCACGGAAAAATGATTCCTAAATAACTTCATGGAAGACTATTCTAGTCTCTTTCATGTCCCCGTTACCTCCACCATTTAAAAACTGGGAAACTGAGGCTAAGAGGGTGAGAGGTTGGCTCAAGTCCTGCAGCAGGGCAGAGGCAGAGCCAGCAGCAGTGGGTCTGACTTCAGGATGCCCTTGCCTGGGTAGAGGCTTCCCAGTGAGGTGATTGCTGCACCGCAGGGAGGTGAAGACAGCAACCCTCCTCCATTGGGCACCCTACTCTACAGACAGGGCACCCTACTCTACAGACAGGGAAAAGAGATGTGGCCGTGCTCGCCTTCAAAGGATGCTCACGTGCCAGTTCTGCAGAGTGGGGATTCACCGGCTCTAAACCAGAACCCTGGGATGTGAGTTTTGCCCCATATAACTGGGAAACTCCGGGGCTGTAGCTGCTGCTAGAAGAATAAACCACAAGCAGACTACAACTTAAAAATAAAAAAAGGGAACTTAATAAACAGAGTGCCACGCAGAGACCCAGGGGGCTAGCCACTTGGGGCTGCCCTCCGGAGCACCTTGCCTCAGCGCCCCTGGCTGAGCAGCCCTCCCCTCCCACCGCCAGTCCTGCTGACACAGGCTCCTTCCTGGCCTGTCACCTCCCAGCCCTCTCTGCCCTCCCGCCGGCAGGCTGTGGTAACAAGATGCCCTTTGTGTGTGCTGGGGCGGGGGAGGGGGTTACCCCCCCCCCCACTGCACTGTTTGTTGCTGCTGAGTCACACTCCCTGCTGGGCTCTGGGGATAGAGAGTCAGAGAGTCAGAGAGCTGCAGGTGACTGGCCAGGCTACATGGAGCCCAAGACCTTGGAGATGACCTCAGGCAGTCCCTTCCTTGCTCTCTTGCTCTCTGCGTGTGTGGAGGGAAGGGCTCAGAGAGGGGAAAGGGCTGCTTCCTGGGGCCAGACAAGATAGCAAGATGAGGCCCCCTCCCATTGCAAGGCATCCAGGCTGGTCATCACAAGTGTGCCCTCAGAATGTTCCAATTCTTCCCCAGAATGGCCTGGGTGTGTCTCTGTCCACATGCATACAAGCTCATCTGTGTGTTTGTGAATTCACGCTTATGGGCATTGGAGGCTGCAACTCCTCAGAGACACCCATGGCCTGTTCCCCCACAGCACTGCCCCTTCTGTCTACCTCTCAGTTTTCCTGGGCTCATCCTGGCCCCTGGCAGGAGGTCCCTGCCTGGAGACTTATAGCCAGGTGGGGGAGTGCCTGTGACAGGCAGCTCATTGACTGGCAAGTTACCTCTCTCAGCCTCGGGTAAGAGGTCCCACTGCCCTCCTGCACTGTGCTGTGTAAAACTCCCCAGTGGGGGCACAGACCAAACTGGAGGGTTCTCAGCAGTGTGAACTCCAGAGCCAGGCTGCCTGGTTTGAATCCTCTGCTGTTGCCTAGCTGCGTGACTCAGAGAAGTGACTGTTCTCACAGCTCCATTTTCTTATCGTAAAATAGGATAATAATCCCCTTGCCTCACAGAGTTGTTATGGGGAATAAATTTGTAATTCTTAGACTAGTGTGCTGTGCATAGTAGGCCCTCAAGAAATATGAGCAATTATAATTATTTTTTCTTAACTGCAAGAGATCCTATAGGACACCTAAAGGCCTGAAGGGGATTCAGCAGCTTCTGGGCCACATGGGAGGGTCAGCTTCTCTGCTTACAGAGAATGAAGCATTCTGGGTTGGTGGCTGTCCCTGGGAGGAGCTGCCTGTTCCATGCTGTGTCCCCTTTGAGTATTACCACTCTGAACATTGGTGGCCAGGCGAGGCCTGCACAGAGTAGGGCCCACCCTGCCTCTATGTTTGCTGCCTCCCTGGCCTCTGAGTGACGCCAGGCCCCAGGAGGCAGGGTAGGGTGACCATGTGGCTGGAGCTGGCACTCCTCCCTCTCCAATGGGCCTCTGATGGCCTTGGCGGGCTGTGGGCTTCCTGTTGCTGCTGCTGCAATGTCCCACCTAGTGCCTGGGACCGCCATCTGGGCCTGAGGGCTGGGCGAGGGGCCCCGCCGGCCATCTGCCTGCTTGGAGCTGTTTGCTTCCGAAAGGCAGCAGGGTGCCCGCAAGAGCTGAGGCTGCTGGAGAAGACCTGGGGGTGGTTCTCTGGCCTGGGCAGCCTGTCAAGCCCCACACTGGCTGCCATGGGGAGGCCCAATCCCCACAGCTTCCTGCCCTAATTCTCCCTCCATCCATCCTTACACCACACAGAGCTCAGGAGTGAGGAAACATGCCTGTCATACCAGCTAAGTCAAGGACTGCCCTGTGACCTTGAGGAAGTCCCTGCCTGCCCTGGCTTTCAGGTTTCTACCTGTACAGGGGGAGCCTGGACTCTGGGTCCTAAGCCTCTCTAGCCCAGGTAGTGCTGCCTCTAGACCTAGGTCTGGCTGGAGGAAGTACTCAGGGCCTAGGAGGGCCCCAGCTGCGACCTTTTCTCTCAGCTCAGACATTGGGGGCCAGCTTCCTGGCCATATGTGGAATTATGCAAAGCCTCACTGAGGAGTTACATACAGGTCAGGTCACTTGATCAGGTTTTTGCTCAGTCCCACCTGAGCCCCGGTACCTTGCATTGTGTGTGCAGGATGACAAGATCCTGAGAGACATCTTTCTAAAGAGTTGGAGGCTGACTAGGCTTGAAGAGGCAGCTTCTCACTCACTCACTCACTCACTCACTCACTCATTTACTTAATTACTCATCCATCCATCCATCCATCCATCCACCCACTCACCCACTCACCCACTCACCCACCCTCCCACCCAACCCACCCATTGCCCAAGTTTATTGACCATCAGCATCATGCATGACACTGTGCCGGGCTCTGGGGATTGGACAGTTAGGTAGAGATAAACCGGTGACTCACAGTGTGATAAACTCTAGGATGGGATGACTAGCAGGAACTTACTCCAGGAGAGTTTAATCTCCACAGTAACCTTATGAGAAGGTAGGCACGATTCCCACTTTATGCAGGGGGAAAGTGATGCTTAAACAAATAAATACACCAGTGGCTTTCCTATTGTTGCACTTCAGTAAGTAGCAGAGCTGGAATTTGAACCCACATCTGTCCGACTTCAAATATCACTGGGCCCCTATATTCTCCAGGTTCCTGTTAGCCAGGTGCTGCTGACTCTGGTGAGACTGGCAGATATCCTGAGCAGGTGAACACCCCCTCCCC
This sequence comes from Scalopus aquaticus, assembly GCA_004024925.1. Classification (NCBI taxonomy): domain Eukaryota; kingdom Metazoa; phylum Chordata; class Mammalia; order Eulipotyphla; family Talpidae; genus Scalopus; species Scalopus aquaticus. Next base: position 52,888 of record PVIJ01005349.1, read on the forward strand.
TGACTGAAGTTGGTGAACAGATGGTGGAAAGCAGCTGTTCTACCTGCCCTCTCCTTAAATGTGCTGCCCGGGGTCAGTGGGTGGCCTGAGCTTTCAGCACTGGAAGAGTCTGGAATAAGCCAGGTAGGCCTCTGCACCTTTTCTGGGAACAGCAGTCATACCTTGGTTTCCTGGGGAGGGGGGCCACGGATTTGTGGTGGCGAAGTCGGCAGTGAGCTGGGAGTTCCAGTCCTGGTTTACTGTGGGTGTCCACTCCCGCCAGTTTTTGTCATTGGCACTGTTGTTCCAGCTGCTTGGTTTTTGTCTCTGGGGTAGATTCACTGGAAGGGTTTGGGTAAAGGCACTGTGAGCTCTGCCCCACAGGCATTCCTGGTCAAATCCCATGTACTGGGCATACTCAGAACTCAGGGAACATTCTCTTCCAGCTCTCTTCTTGTGGGGAGCTGACATTAGGCTCGTGCCCATACCTCTTGGACCCAGGGAAGCACTAGCGTCAGAAGGCTGGGCAGGCCCTCAGAGGGTTCCCCATCTAAAATGATGGTAGTTTAGCCCAGACTATTTCTCTTAGAGCCAGTCTCTGGGTGCGCCCACAGTCACTCTTGAGCCCTCTTTTCTTTCTTGACTAGAGCCAATTCTATTGAGCTTATCTGGATCCCAAACTTCTCCATGTCTCACCACCTCCACTCTCCATTCCTGTCCATTCCTTCATCTTCTGTCTGCAAGATACCTAAACTGGCCTCTTAACTGGGTTTTCTTGGTCTTTTCCTGCACCCCTAAAGTTGGGATCCCTTCTCCACACAGATGTCAGGAGCTTTACAAAGAAACTGAGAGTGTGGTACCCCACTGTACAATCCTCCCCCATCCTCACCTCCCATGCACCCCAAACCTCTGGTCCCACTGTCCCTTGGCACCCTGCCCTCCTGTTTCCCTTAGGACTTCCTCACTGGCCCCACCTCCTGGCCTTTGTGTGGTATTCCTCCCACCTGGGATTCTCTTTCTCTGGGTCATTGTGGGCTCCCCTTTTCACTTAGGTTCCAGAGACATTCCTCAGAGGCGCTCCCTTACCGTGAGGTCTGACCCCACCCACCCACCCACATTCTTTCCCATGACCCTAGTTTGCTTTCTTCAGAGCTCCCACAGGTTTCGTTGGTGTCACTATACCCGTGTGCTCCGCAATGCAGGGTGTCCTCCCTCCTGCGTCCTGCTGTAGCTGAGGGGCTGCTCACGGGACACTTGTCACGGGGGGGCATGGTGCCATAGGCTCTGAGCTACAGGGAGCTTAGTCTTTTCTTTACTGGACCTTAGAAACTCAGTCCTCCCCAGCCCCAGCCTGCTCTCCCCAGGGGAAAGAGAGCTCACCCCCTCTAAGACAGCACTTTTCATTTCTGGGCAGCTTGGTCTGTTAGATGTGGTTCTTAATCTGACCTGAAATACACTTTCCAGTGACTCCATGGGGCCTAACTGACATCCTCTGCAGGAAGCTCCAGCCAATGTTTGAAGAGTGTGGTATGATAAGGACCGAATGAGAGATAGAGTCACAGGTCATAGGTTCAGATTCCCTCTGTTCCCTTTTGCCAAGGTCATTTGGCAGACAGTGAGGTCTCTCACCCCCAGTTCCCAGTTCCCCAGTTCCCCAGTTGTCCCTCTGGAAACACTGGAAGCTGTGCCCCAGGGGGAAGGGCTTGGATTTGAAGAAACACTGCCTGCATGCCCCACCTGGGGCCTGGCCCACAGCTGTGCCTAATACGTGTGTTTGAGTTTGGACAAGTCTCCACGATTCTTTGCCACTCCAGGGCACCAAGGCCCTCACTTCTTCCTCTGCCCAGGGGGCACAGGGACCAAAGGCCCTCCTGCTCAGGTGGACCCTGGGCAGGTGTAGGTGGTGTGCCAAGTTCTCCCACCATGATTTATAGTGTTTTGCTTTTTGGATAACACTGCAGTGCAAGGTTGCACAAGGTCAGTGTCTCTGTTCTGTGATAGCTTTATGAAAAGGGAGAAAAGAAAGTGGGCAGCATTTCCAATTTTTAAAGGAGTTGGCTGAGAGCCAGCCACTAAGCAGCAGAAGAGGGTGAGCTGACTGCTCTTGTCTACATCTTGGCAGTGCCTACAAGGGAGGATGGAGCAGATGCTCTTAAGGAACCACTGTGCGCCAGGTCCATGCTAGGAGTGTTGGAGCAGCAACACTGATCGTGTGCTTGGGATAGACCAAACCTTGTCCCAAGCTTTGGTGGGACAACTAATTTAATGACTCTTATCCTCACTCCATTCTGTAAAAAGGTACGATCATTCCCATTTTAAAGATCAGTTGACTGAGGCAAAGGAAAGTAAAATAACACGTCCAGGATCCCAGTTAGCATGGCTGCTGTTTAGTCCCCGGCTCCCAGATACTTGGAGCTTCCGCTCATTGTCAGGCTAGTCCATAGATGAGAGCTCCAAGACATGGAGGGGCCAAGCATTTTGTCCAAGATCACACCTCAGAGGTGGGGTTTGAATCCTGGTCTGGGTGGCTGCCAGGCAGAGCATCGGTCTGTGATAATCAATTTCACTGGTCTCCTTGGCTTCCCCCACCCCCAGCCTCTGTCCCCTGAAATAGAAGGGCCAGGGAAGGCTTTGGGTGGACAGGCACTTGCTGACAGTTTTGGAGGACCAGGAGGGGTAGTGGGAGCTAAGCCAGTCCCAGAGCCAGTCCTAGAGCTGCCTCGGGCCCCTCTGAGTGTGCTCCCAGCAGTGCCTTGGGCTTTATGTGAACGGCTGTGTTTCCAGCACAGACCTAGAGGAAGAAGCTGAAATCCCTAGTAAACCTTCCGCTCCCAGTTAAGCTGCTTGCTTTGTTATCAGAGGGGTGTCAGGAAAGACTCAGATAAAGAGGTGGTCTGGGCCCCACCATCCCGGAACAGACCCCCACACATCACAAGATGAAGTCAGATGGGAGAAGCCCCTGGCTTGGAGCCAGGGACAACTTGGGGCCAAGGAGTGAGTGGGCCTAGCACGCCGGCTTGCGCCCACATGCACAACCCTCTCTGCATGCCTCAGCAACACCCCTGCTCTTCTGTGCCCACCACCATCAGAACCTCCTCCTGGGGACGGTGGGAATGTCTCCCAGAGCCTGGGAGCCCCTGGAGCCCGGTCCTTGTTTCTTTGTGACCATCCCAAAGGGCCCACTGTAGCTGTGCCAATGTCTGGAGAGTCCAGCTTTGAGGGTCTGGAGGTTGGCTCTGTCCCGACTTGATCAATGGCTATATCAGGAGACATGGTCACAACCCGAGCCTCAATTTTCTCCTCTGTACAATGGGTATCAGAATGTGGCTCCATAAGTCAGCAGATGACAATCACGTGGGGCGATGGATAAGACAACACTGAGCCTGGTCAAGTCTTGTCCAACTGCCCGTAATTGCTGTCCTGTTCTGTAACCCTGTGGTTTCCAAACTGGGAGTGGTCCTGGAACCACCTGGGAGTTGTGAGACTGGCTCCTTCCACAGGTGTTCTGACTTACGTATCCTGGGGTGTGGCTGAGTCCTCTATGAGCTCTAGGTGATTCCAACATGCAGCCAAAAAAGAGGACCCCCCTTCCATTCTGTGATTTCATTGACTCCTCAGGCCACAGGGGAGCTGGCGTCACATCAGGTGCAGGTTTTCCCTTGGGATGCCTGTACTGTTCCCTAGATCTGTCTCAACAGGTCCTGCTGAGGGTCTTGGCTTGTAAACACCGTTTGCGTGGAACGTGCCTCTGGCAGCAGTCTGGGGAGCAGTATCCTGGGAGATCTGTTGACCTCTCCTGTGTGGACTCTGTGTTGGGACAGAGGAGGAGGGGAGAGCTGCCCTGGGCCCAGTCCTTGGCACTCTTGCCAAGGGCTCCTTCTGGGCTCTCAGCCTGAAAGGTCAAAGGGAAGAAAGGGGAAGGGAACAGAGTATGAGTGGGCCGCCACTGCCTGCTTGCGACGACGCACGGATTGGCTTTACTAGCGGGAGGGGTGCTGCTGGAAAGGCCCTGTCATCCCTGCTCACGGAAGAGACTCTGTTTTCTGATAGTCTCACATACACCTGAGCTCTCCCAGATCACAGACAACAGACGGAGTCCTGAGTGCTGACTTGGCCCAGTGCCGGGACTGTGCTGGGAGGAGCCACAGCGAGGGCAGGGAGGGGTCACTCAGCAGAGGCAGGCAGGATTGGGGGCTGAGGTCAGGGTTTCGGGAGGCACAGTGGGTCCAAAGTCCCCTCTGCCCTCTCTCTGCCTTCTTCCTGGGGTTCCCTAGCACAGGGTCAGCTCTGGATATCTGGGATCTAAGAGGGTTATGAAGAGGCATTGGACTGAGCCCCGGGGACCCATGGGGCTAGAGTTTATATCCTGCAGTGCCAGGCTAGGTTACGGCCTCTGGCTTTACTTTCTTTGCTGATGGAGTAACCAGGAGGGGTCAGTGATGTGTGCTGGTGGGGTGGCATCCTCAGTCTCAGCAACTAGACCTGAAGAGGTGCAGGGGATCAGGGCTGGGTAAGGCCCTATACACATCACATGCTAAGGCAGCCAGCGGGAGGAACCTACCTTTGGGGAGGGCCTTGGTGCCACACGTGCCATCCAGCTTCGGTGGGGTATGAGGAGTCGTGTTTGGGCCTGATTTATCCAAGTTCCCTATAGACTTGAGGGTGGCTCTATTTCACCCAGCCTCACTTTTCCCCATCTGTGAAACGGGAGGGTCTGGAAGTGATCTTGAAGGTTAGTACAGGGACAGTCTTATAAAAGTGCATGAAAGTCTCCACCCACCAAGCTTCCTTCCACACTGTCACCAAATCTTACAAGCTCCTCTGGGGAGGTGTCTCTGAGCAGATGTTCCCACACTGAGAGGAGTCAGATTATATAGCTGCTTCCAGGGGCTCTCAGTCCCAGTGGGGAAGCCAGGGATGTGGGTGAAGGAAGCCACCATTGCTCAGTCTGAGCCACAGGGACCGGCTTTATGGAGAACGCATCCTTTAGGCTGACTGGAGACAAGAGTGAGAGTTTGTCCAGGAGGTGTGAGTGGAGGGGCACCAGAAACACAGAAAATGGCAGTTGGGGTAGAATTTAGGGCCCTCGGGATTCCTCCTTGTTGTGGCTGAAATTTGGTAATAGCCACAGATGAAGCTACCAGTGGAGGTTTCTGAGCCAACGCTGAACATGCTGAATCCTCACTTTAGGCAGAAGATTTGCTTGTCACCAATGCCACAGGGAGGAACTGCTGGCAGAGCGAGGCAGGGAAAGGGCTGCCGAGAGGTTGGTGTGCAGGTCTGCCTGCTCTCCCCAGGAGATGAGCCTTCCTTGCCCTCCCTGCCTCCCCACCCCAATGTCTTTCTCTGTCCTGCAGTGATTGTGTGGGTCTGGAGGTCTGTGGGCAGACCAGGTAGCACCCAGGCTGGCTCTCATCATTCCCCATTCAGCCCCAGTGGAAGGAGTGATGCTGTCATTTGCATTTCAAAACCTGTATCTCCCTGCATCTTCCCTTAATAAGAGCCAATTACACCTCTGCCCCAAACCGCAGGTTGCCTGCCTGTCATAGGACTTTTATCCTGTTTGGGGTAGGGAGGAACTGCTCCCTTAAATGTCACATTTAGCATATGCAAATGAAGAGATAATTGTCCTTAATGGAAAATGAACTCACCTGCTTGCTGAGAGCGCCAGACAAAAGCAGGCATTGATGAAATGGGCACAGGCTGGGCTTGGGGTCTGCTCCTAGGTTCCTTGCTGCAACCAGGAGCTCAGCTGGCCTTGCCCACCTCTTTCCTCCCATCTGGAAGACTGCAGGCCAGCAGTCTTAGCATTTAGAAGGTGACACATTTAGACATCATTCTTCCATTTGTCAGGTGTGGACACTGAGGCCTGGAGGTGGGAGACTGAGTGAGTCATAGATTTTGTCAAACTGCTTGCGGGAAGTCAGAGTAGAGGCCTCCAGCAGCTCAGGACAGGGGGACAGTCAGCAGAGATTAGATGATTCTCCAACTAGGCAGACAGGAAAGGAGAGCCAGGCCTGGGATCTAGTGCTAGCTGGGAGGATATATCCTTAGTAGGTAATGATTTCCATCCTGGGGGTGTGCTTGGTAACCTGGAGGCTGAGGGGAGAGGATTGGAAAGAGAAGGGGCTTTGGAGACCATCTCATCCACTTCTCCCTGGAACAGATGGCTTCCCCCTCTCTCTCAGAACCAAGAGTGGCAGGTGGGGTGTGCTCAGGGGCATGAACCACTGGCAGTGTGCAAGCAAGTGGGAGTGTCCTGACATGTGCTTGCACACAGTGTGTGGCTGCCCAAGTTGCTGGGAGGGGGATTGTCTCTGAGAGTAAGTCCTGATTGTGCAAGCCTTGTGCCCTGAGCGGGCCATAGGGAGGGGAATTTAAGGAGTCACAGGCTTAGGTAGAAACAGGAGATCTGGCCACCCCTCTCCAAGAATCAAAGGTCCTTCCTAATTCCAGAGTCAGGAATTGGGACTGTCCCTCGTGTCTGGGTCTCAACCTGGTGCTTCCTGCTGGCCTCAGAGTCCTGCACCAACCTCCTAGGGAGGTGTAATGGGGGTGTGGAGCTTGAAAACCTAGACTCTAGTCCCAGCACATCCACTTAAGTTATATGACCTTGAACATGTATGTGTCTTAATCCCCCCTGAGCCTCAGGGTCCTCCCAGTGGAGAGGACATGGTGACACCCGCCTCCTGCTGAAGGGGGAGATGTCCCTAGGGGCTCAGCGTGATGCCTGGTACACGGGAGGGACTGGGGAGAGATCTATTTGAGAAATCTTTCCCCAGCCTGTGGAGGAACCAGCCTCCTGCTGTGACTCTCAGCTACCCTGTGCTTTGCCTGCCGCGCCCCGCCCAGCTCTCTTGAATGACCTGCTTCCCGTTGATTCCTGCCCCCCCATGGCCAGCTCAGCCCTGTCCACCTCACTGCTATCTGACCCATGATCTTGGGTGGTGAGATGCTGGAAATCTCCAGACTCTTTCCCCAGGTGTCCCATGGATCTCAGAGGGACAAAGGATTTTCCCAAGGTTACAGTGAGAAATCAACGGCCAGTCAGTCCAACTCCAGCTTTGAGGGTCTATGTGCTCCTGATCGGAGTGAGGTGCATCCCTGTGGAACACAGAGGGCTCAACTACACCAAGATGAGGCCAGAGCTCTTGGTGCCTGAGTAATGCTAGAAAAAGGCAGGGTGAGAATGGGGAGGTGAGTTCTGTCTGAGCAGTGTGAATGGAATCCCAGCTCTTGGTGGATGCCTGTCCTCGCTCATGTCACTGCTCTTAGCCTCCTGCTGTCTGCCAAAGCTTCTCCAAATCCCTGGCCCCTGGGGCTGCAAAGATTGACTCCCTGGAGAGCCTGCTCTGTAGCCTGTCAAACCTGGGGCACAATCCCAACTTGCCAAAGTCTGCCAGTTTGCTAAACACTTGGTCTTGGGTGATTTCTATGGGCCTCTGTATTCTCACCTGTAAAACAGGGCTGGTGAAGCCTACCATGTGTAATTTGGGGGAAAATGAGATTATGTATCTATGAAGCATCCAGTGCCTGGGTTCTTGTGGACATCGAAATAGACCAGACAGACACAGATACTAATCCCAACTCTGCCATTTTCTACCTATGCCTCTTCCCTCTCTGTTCCCTCCAGACTAATCCACTAGGGCCAGTCCATACCGCAGATCCTTCTCTGACTTCTCTGTGCCTCTATCACACACACTTCCATTGCCTTCAAAACCCATCCTAAGTGCATCTCCTCTGACTTGCTTTGGATAAAGGGATGGGAGCAGAATCAAAAGGCATTGGCTATAAGGCCATGGGTGTCACTTTCCATTTTCCTTCACCACCTTGGTGACCGTGGAAGCTTGTGGCAGCTTCAGTGATAAGAAGACCCTGCTGCCAGGTCTCATGGGTACTTTGAGCAGGAAATTGACTACTTTGTTAAGTCACTGGCTGTCCCTGCAGCAAAACCTAGCCCATCCTGACAGATTGCAGGGGCCATGCAGGCAACTTAATAATGAGGAAGGGTAGGTTTTGGGCAGTGTGAGTGGTACAGAGGAATGTGTCTGACTGAAAACTCTATGTCCTACCCAAAGACTTTCTAATGCAGATTTTGAAAACACCTGCTTTGGATCTCAGAGGCATGGCATCTGTCTAACAGGTAACATCTCAAAACAAAGTTATAGAATGCTGGGGTTGGAAAGAGACCTACAAGGTGGCAGCTCCAACCTCTATACCCTCTTGGTACAATAGAGGCCGTGCATGTGATTTGCCCAGAGTTGGCCAGTAGCGAGAACGGGGCCACTCACAGATATTCCAGGTGCCTCTTTTTTTTCTTTCTCTTTTTCCTTATTAACCTGTCCTTAAAAAAACAAAACAAAACAAAAACTGAAACAAAAAATTAAATCTGCTCTGATTGTGTCTTCTCATAATTATGTTATTAGTAGGACTGTGGAGTGACAGCAATAGCAACAGGTCCAACAGTCACAAAGCCCTTTGACCTGGAAAAGTCATGGCTCCCGCCCAGGCTAGGCTTTGGGGATATATATAAACACAAGTCAGCTTTAAGGCTATCTTGCCCGTGTTTCTCTTTCTTAGTCCATTCAGTTACTTGTTACTCAGGACTCGAAGGGGCTTTGCACATGTGTGGTGTTTTAGAGAACTCTGACTATAAACACATGGTGTAAAAAGAATTAATATGTAAAAAAAAAAAAACACCACCATGCTGGCCCAGCATCGCCCCTCTGACAGTGACTCAGAGAGGGCCCAGGCTGCAGCTGGCTTCTGTGGATCAAGGCCGGGAGGTTCACGAATCAGTGTGGGCGAACCCACAGCTTGGGACTCAGACTAGCATGCGCGCGCAGGTAGTGAGAGTTCTTTGCAGAAAACAGTTTGCAGAAAACAAAGCCATGAGGGGAAACCATTCCATGGTCAGGCACAGCGCAGAACTTGAAACTTCTGGCCACAGAGGCCTTCTCTGATGCCTCACTGGATGGAGGCAGGAAGGCACATTGGTGGAGGGGAACTTCTGCCCTTGTCTCCTGATTTCCAGGCCACAACCGGGGCTGGCTGCCTCTCAGCGAGTCCCTGGGCATTGGAAGGCAAGCCACTGACAGATGGAGTCGACACTGGGTCAGAGCGGGAGCCCTGACCTCCCTTGGGACCTTGTGGGAGCTCCTTCCCAGCTCCAGTCTCCTCAGTCTGTCTTCGAGGCTGCCCGGAAGCCATCTCCCTGTGATTAATGATCATTTCCCCTCCCCTGAGCCCTGTGCTGGGGGACGGGTGGGATGTGGCTTTGGCCATTGTGGGTCGTGCTGGGGTTTGGGGAGCCTTGGAGCGTGGGCTGCAGCTGTTTACTTGGCAGGGCTTTGCCTGCAGATGTGAGACTGCTGGGCTGGGTGGGGTTGGTGAGGAGTGGGGTGGAACCCAGAGAGAAGCCAGTGCCCTTGCCCCTCAGGAGAAACCTGTGCTGCACCCCGTGTGCTCCCGAAGAGGACTCACACCCACTGTTCCACCTTCAGAATACGGATCTGGGAACCTCCCTCTGTGGTGGCCAGCTGCCTCCAGATGTCTCTAGATGCTGGTCCAGTTTCTTCCTGACCCTGCACCTCCTGACCCTAGGGCCCCTCTTGTTCAGGCCAGTGTGGTTTTGGTTTTGGGGTTGAAGCAACACTGGGCTCAGGCACCGGCTCCAATTACCCTGGGCAGTGGAATCTGAAGCGGGGAGAGGCCAGGTTTGGAAGTGTTCTTAGCTAATGGAAAGATGGAACTGTGGCTACTCCCTGCTTAGCTCATCTCAGGGGACTGGGCAGGCCCTCCCTCTTCCTAGAGTGCAGCCATAGGTTTCCAGGATGTGAGATCAACCTATGGGTGGGGGTCATTTTCCCACCCCATCTGTTTTTTGTCCAGAGGGCCTGCTAGGTCCTTTTCAACCTGGAAGGAAGAGTGGTGAGGGATGAAGCAGGCTTCTCGAGTTATTGGCAAGAAGTGTGATGAGATCAGTGAGTAAAGAGGGGGCTCAAAATACCATTTGTGCTGAATAGTTTTGTGCTGGTTGATATGAGTAATCCATGCATGCCTTCTTCTTCCATCCTTCTAAGCTCCATTAATTTATCCATCTTCCAATCAAGACATCCATCCCTCTATTATATAATTTCTTCACCTGTTCTTCCATCCAAGCATCTATGCATCTATTTTTCCATCTGTCCGTCCATCCACCAATCCATCTATCCATCCATCCACCTACCCACCCACAAACGTTAGGTGATTACTTGTGCTGTGTCCATTACTAGGATACAGAGATAAACACTCCATCATCTCTGCCCTGAAAACATTCCCAGTTTAGTGACCAGATTCAAATAAACACTACTGTCTCATCAGCAATATCATATCGTAATGAATGTAAAAGTCGTTCCATAAATCCAGAGGATAAACTGACTCCAACTCAAATGACACCTTCTCTAGCAAACTCTTTCTGGTTCTGTCATGTGGCCTGAGACTTTGGCAGGAAGAGAAGAGGGTGAAGGGCATTTCTGGCATACAGGCCAGGCTTTGCCCAGCCAAAGCTCTGCAAGGGCACAGTATGTTTGAGGGAAAAAAGCCTGTGGGTGTGGGCTGAGGGGTGGACTGGAGGACCAGGGGCAGCGATGGGTGCAATGGTGGAGGGCCTTGAAAGACTGGTTAAGCGCTTGGGGTTTCCCTGTAGTCCTTGAGGCCCCATGGAGCAGTGAGAAGCAGAAGCAAGCCTTGGTATATTTGTGGAAGATCATCTGAGCTTTATCAGGCGTTGTTGGAGTAGGCATACCTCAATTTGGACATGACTCTGCTACCTTCTAATTTCATGACCTTGGGCCACAAGTTAACTGCTCTGAGGCTATTTCCTCTTCTCCAGGTTGGAGGTGATACTCTTTATTTCATTGGACTGTTGTGAGGCACAAATGACATCTTCCCTGAGAAGTACCAGCCCAGTTCTGCCTCACAGGAGATGCTCAGTAACCACCTTCATCTGGGTTCTGCCAGGTCCCAGCTGCAATAAGTACTTGGCTCTTCTTTATTGATTCCAACTCATGGTGTGGTTATTGGTCAGTCTCTTAATCTCTGTGGGCCTCAGTTTGCTTATCTACAAAGTAGGTATAGAAGTTGCCACTTCAGAGGACTGCTGTGAGGAGGGAAAAAGGTGATGGGGTGTGCCTGGCACATCAACTGGCCACAGAGTGAGGGTATCACTCAGACAACTGGTGACACCCCAGTCTGGGCCTCGAGGACTGGACCAGTGACCCCGGGTGATCTGGCAGGGGGCCACCCGAAACTCTTCCCGCCCCTGAGCTGTTCCCTTATCCCCGCCCTGCCCTGCCCTTCCTGGCTGCTCTGAGGAGATGGCTCCCTGGCTCCACAACCAACCGCAGAGTCTAATCCCAGGGAGCAGCGGCCTGAGGCGAGACCTGACACGTCTGTGGCACTTGGCAGCTGGGTTTACCCGACTCTGGCTCTGTGTCATCCCTCCAGCTGTGGGGCTGGGACTGGTGCCCACCACCTCCAACTGGCACCCCACACTGACCATGGCTCTTGCCTGACCCTGGATCCTGGCGGGCCGGGGGAGAAGTCAGAGGAAGACGTGTCCAAGAGGGTAGCTGTGTCCAGAAGGGCCCAGTTTTCTTGCCCTCTACAAGTCACTGGAGGGGAGCAGCAAGATCTTGTACCTACAACCGCTCCTTCCACATGTCACATGGCCTTAGAGATGCTCATTTGGCTCATCTGCAAAATGGGAATGATAACACTAACTCACAGCTTCTATCTGGGGTCAAGAAAAGAAAGGGAAGGGGAAGACCTTCTCAGGTGTAACTCACATGCACTCAGTACCTAATGGCAGAGTCACCCTGTTGCTGACCTCGTTTTCAAGGAACATATGACCTTCCTATGGGAGCAAAGGGCCAGCCAGGCTGATGGCTGAAGCAGGAACCCCTTCCAGAATGAACTAAAGGGTTCTGGGAAACTAGGATGCAGGCAGGTAGAGCAACACCTGGCCTTGGCTGTGCTACACAACCGCACACTCACCACCTATAGTCGCTCATGCGCCTATGACACAGATGCCTGTGAGTGCATTTGCCAAACTTATACACATAACACAACACCCAGTGTGCACAGGTACTTGCCCTCTCCAGGACTCATTCACATACTCATGCACAAGTACACAAACCCATCCCTGCAGCCATATGCACGCACTGCACAAACGACAACTATTCAGGGGTTAAAAGTAAGCCTCTCAACTGTGTTGACTTTGACATCTAGAATAAATATCACACCATAAAATCGAAGCTCTGTAGATATGGAAGGCAAGGGAGGGATTCTATAGAGTGGACCCTTCTCCCCTGCTTGCTGCTTGCTCACCTGCAGATGGGTAAAGGAGTGTCCAAGAAGCGGGGCCCTTGTCATGGCTAACTCCGTGATCTTGGCCAAGACAGATTCTCACGGTGGTCACGGACAGGTCCCCCTACAGAGCACGACTCTCCTCCTCCCTTCTCTGCTCTGGTCACAGGATCTGGCGCCCCCATCTTCATGCAGCCCCTCACAGGATGCTTGGATCCTCATTCGGGCAGGACAGATGTAAGGCCCCTGACGGGGTGTGGGCAGCCCGTGGTGAGGCTGAGCATACCGGGAAGGGTGCTAAACTCAGGCTGGCTTCTCCACGAGCTCCCCAAGCCCAGGGCTTGTGGATTAACATCTTTCCAAGAATATTTGATACCTGAAAAAAAAGATCAACTTCAAAAAATGACTGCAAATCAAAATTAATTGATGTTTAATTGAATATGTGCATAATGTAACATCATGTCAACTTGTTAAATTCAACTCATCTCAGCTCCTATGAAGTTATATGTAAATGATATTTGAAGTGGGATGTAGATGCATTCTGATGTGTTTATTATGATGTGGTATGACATTCCAGAGTGAGGGGGCTGCGGGGGCTGGGGGGAGTTATGAAGATTTAAAAACAGCTCTATTGGGGTGTAGTGGGGTGGGGAATGCTGCCTATAATAGCTGAGCTGCCACTTTCTCACTGTCCTGCCAAGGTTAGCTGGGGACCCATTGAGGAGTAGAGCATTTCCATTAACCACAAATGGATAAGCTAACCTCAAGAGGGCTATTTGAGGTTGAATATTCTAGAATCCTCCCGGACAGCCCATCAAGTTCATGCTGACTGAGTATGCTCTGCCTGCCCTGGCCTGTCTCCCCAGGGCTGGAGATGCACATGGAATAAGGCAGAAGGGACCTAGGGGCTTAACCTTTGCTTCCACAACTGAGGCAACCCAAGGGCCACGGGCAGAGATTTTGGGACAAGGGACTGCCAGATTTCAGGTGACTGGAACCGAGCATGACAGTGTGCCCTGCTAAAAAGAGCATCTGCATAGCATGCAGCTATTTGCAAGGCATTTTAAACTCTCGATCATGTTTTCTCTTGACAACTAAGTTGGGAGGTCAGGATCAGCGCACGTGCCTGGACAATGGGGCCAGGGAGGCTCTAGAGGGTAGAATGAGTCACTCAGATTTCTTTGGTTGAGAAAGGACAGTTCTGGGACTAGAACACAGTCCTCAGGCATCTGGACCAGGCAGGGATCCCCTGCCCCACCCCCCTCACACCATCCTTGGGATCATTCTGGAGCTCTCTGACCCTCCCTCACCCCGCTGCAGGAGCACAGTAGGCTGTTAGTGCTCACAGCGGGCCAGGCGCTCTGGTGTACTTCCCAGACCTCTGTGCTGAGACCGGGTCCTAGACACAGCGACAGAGATGTGTCACTTCCAGGCCCGGCAGGAGCTGATTCGGCCTGAAGCTGATGGAGGATGGACTGCCCTGGCTCCTCTTTTTGGGGGATTGTGGGTATGTTGCTTTGGTAATTTCTGTGTACAGCGATGTTAGAGCAGCTGTGGGCCTTCTCCACGTGTGATTTTGCATAGCTTTTCTTAGAGAGGCTCTTGAATTGTAAACTTCAGTCCCAGAACCTGAATATGCTCCCAAAGCTGAGGCAGTTTGGCATATGTTTCTGCCACCCTGCTCCCCCATCTTCTTCAGTGGCCTTGGGGGGCTCAAAGTCCCCAGATGAAGGATAGCTATTTGTGTGACAGCCCTTTATGTAAGTGAGGATAAAGCTGTCCTGTGAAGTCGTGAAGTCACTGAGGTTTGGGGACTTGTTTGTTATACAGCTTAACCTACAATGCTGACACCCCCTCACCCCCCAAGCATACTCATCCCCATTTCACAGAGGATACTGAGGATTTGTCTTTGGCATGTGGTATAGGTGCTCCAGAGTGGTGCTGGTGACGTGGAGCTTGCTTCCCCCAGAGACAGGGACCATATGAACTCAGGTCTGAGGACTCCAGTTTCAGAAATCTGAGCACTGGAGACTTGGGTTGAAGACAGGTATTCCAGAAGCTTCACAGAGACCAGCCTCCTCTCCTAGAGGACTTCAGAGTGGGGACTAGCTGTCCTGGGGCTGAGCTCTCAGCTTCGGGTCGCAGGGTAGGGGCAACTTTGGGAGTTATCTAAGAGGTCTGGGGCGTTTAGGGAAATCTGCATCCTGGAAGTCCAGCACCCCTTTCCACTGACCTCAATGGGGAGGCCAGAGGTCTCCCAGGGCAGTCTTTTTCTCCTAGCATAAATGGAAGTTGGGAAGCAGATCAGCCTGACTTTTGGTATAGCTGTTCCCAGACATGGATTTAGAACATGGCGTAGCCCCCTCCTGGGAGATGGGAGAGGCTGCAGCTTTGGAAATATGGGAGCTGGGAAAGAGGTAGCTGCATGCAGGGTGCCTGCTCAGCCCTCTCTGGGAGACTGGTGGGGCAGGGGTCGGGGGAGTACCTGCTGGAGTGCCAGGGGAGGGGGAGCCAGAGCTGCAAGGGCATCTGCCTTCATTCTTCAACAGCTAATTGACAGTGCCATGAGGGGCTGCAGGTGGTGTAGACATACATTTTCCCGGCTACGTATGCTATGTAGTGGGCATGTCCACCATTTAATCTAAAGTGGAGATTATAATGCCTCCCTCCCACGCCCCGCCGAATGGTGAGAGGACTAAATAAAAGAATTCTCTGCCAGAAGCTAGCAGTGGACCTGGCTTTGGAATGGTATGTATGTCCCTGCACTTGGGACGGTATGTATGTTATGGTTACTACGATAATGCTCTTACCTCTGTCGTAAATATTCATATATTTGGTAGCCCTCGGGCCACTTATGTAAGGGCTTTGTGGTCTTGTGAAGCCCCTGACCAGGAGGGGTTCAGAGCCCCAGTTTGTCTGCCTTGTGACGCCCTCGTCTGGGTAATCTGCAGGTCCCTATCTTGTGGTCCCGCAAAGACCAGGCTCAGCCAGTCAGCAGCGCACGAGCCCAGAGGGTCTTCATTGCTGCGGCCACAAGCGGCCTCTGAGGCTTCTCAGGGTGGACTGTGCTCTCGCCGCAGCTGTCACTGCAGGGCCCAGTCAGCCCTCTGGGTGTGTGGAGCCGCATCAGTAAACTCTGACCCTGCAGAATGCCAGCTTCCAAGTGCCCTCTGCTCTTTCCGCTGCCTGGCGAGGATCCAGATGACTTCCTTGGCTCTCGCTAGGAAAGGCTGCTCCTCGTGCTGGGTCTTGTCTGGAGGGCTTGCCCTGTTGTCTTATGTCTTAAGCCAGGCTTACTAGCCACGGGGGCTGAAACAAGGATTCTTGGACTGGTGGCTTGCTGAGGGGTGTTTTCAGGAGAAACAGTAAGACAGGGAGGGAAACAGGAGAGGGGCAGGGAAGGAGCTAAGCCGAGAAGTGACCTTCACTTAGCTTGATACCCTGAGGAGTTCTGGAGTATGAATAACATCCAAGATTTGTCCCAACTTGAAGCAAGGGGGCTGAGATTTAAACTCCGGCATCTGTAAGTCATAGGTAGAGGGCTGTGCCTCAGAAGTCATAGGTAGAGGGCTGCGCCTCAGAAGGATGGACACATTTCCTGACATCTGGGGCAGTGCCCATCAGCCAAGGGCAGTTCAGCAGAGAAGGGGTCAGAAGGGTGAGCTCTGTGCTGCCAGTCACTCAGCCCTCAGTGGCTGGGGGGATGGATCCCTGCAGCAGGCTCAGGGGACCCCAGCAGGACACCGGTCTCACCCGCCATTCCCTCCGTGGCCACATCTTCTCTTTGTGGATGATCTTGTATTCTTCCCAGATTGAATTCTGCCTAGCTTAACAGACACTGGGTTTTCTGGACACACTGTTTCTCCTCGCCAGGACTGGTGAGGGTCTGGGTGAGCTGGAGTGCTCACGGAGGCCAGGCTGGCACGGCAGGGTCTGTTGCTCCTGCTGAGCGCTTCCACATTCACCCTCCTCTGCACCCCTGGGCTTTGCTCCTTTGCTCCAAGTCCTGTCCAAGACCAGGTTCACCAGGGCTACATGAAGTATCTGCTCCAAAGCGGAAGTGGAACAACCTGGATAGTGTGCTTTCTGTTAGAAAGCAGCTAGAAAGCATCTACAGTTTGGGTGGGGGGTTGGTGAAGGGAGGTGGAGGTCCAGCCTCCAGGCCTGTGGGCTTTTTTCCCTTTAGCAGACTCTCAGAGCCCAGCAGAGGAGGCAGCACAGAGAGACACTCTCTCCTGCCCTCTGCCCCGCCCTCTCCCTCCCTGCTGGGCTGTCTCAACTGCAGCCCTGGCCTTGTAGCTACTGCTGGGGAAAACAGAAAACCACAGCTATGCGGCACCAAACAGGCCTGCATCATGTTTACGCAATGACAGAGGCCTGGGCCTGTCTCCAAAGAGGCTGGGCTCCCTGCGGCAATGCAGACAGTCCTTCTACATCCAAGGCTCCGCTTCGGAGGCCATGAGGGCTGAAAGGCCCTTGGCGGTCACTGCCTCCAAGTCTCTCATTTCATCAAGAGGCCCAGAGACAGGGAGCAAGTTGGCCAAGGTCAGGCAGAGCGCCGAGATCTGGTTTGGGAAATGTGGGTGAGAGGCTGAGGCTGAGGTTCCTGGTGGGAGCTGTGCGGGGGCTTTTCACATTCACTGCTGTCTGCTCTCAGCTCCCTTCTTCTCCCCTCAGGTCTAGTCAATAGCTACTTTCACCCCAGGTCACAGTCACTGGAACAACAAGGAAAGAAGGCAAAGAAAGTTAGGCCTCTGAGGCTGGCTGTGGAAGCTCCATTTTCTCAGCCTTACACCATAGAAGGTGCAAAAGGTTGAGAGCCGAACCCCCTTCTTCCCCCCACAGGGAGAGAGGTTTAGAAACTTGGAGGATCACTCTGGACTCTTTTCTTCTTTCCAACACCCCCAAAAACACCTCTAGCCTCTCCCAATCCTGTTCTCATCTGATGACCTTGTCCCCAGCCTCTGTACAAACTTGACATGTTCTTTCCATTGTCCAGCTTTCCATCACTGGTGCTCACCTTCTCCTTCACCTTCTCTCTCAGCCTGACAAGAGGAGGGATCGGCGTCTCCCTTTGCCTTCTTCTTGCGTTGTCTCCACCCTGCTGAGACTGGCCCAGCAATTTGCCTCTGTCTCTTCTGCTGCACCCACCTTGCCCCATTCTTGGAGGCTCTGATCTCTCCATACACACTGGTTCAGTTCCTAAGTTTGTTGCTATTTCCATTTCTCTGAGAAACTGTGGCAGGCTGTGCTTCAAACCTTTCGTTTCTGCGCTGTTCTTTGGGGTCCCTAGTGAGTTGTCACACCTTAGTCTGATCCCACTCGATCTCTGTCCTGGATCTGACACTATGGCCCCACCACCCACTTCCTTATTTATTTCTCTTCCCTTTCTTGGATCAACTGTCTGATCCCTCCTCAGTCTCTATCAATGCTTTCTTCTCTCTTTGATGTCCAAAACTGGGTCTTCCCCCACCTTTGGATCTTTTTGATTAGGAAGGAGTATGAAATAAGGAAAGTTTCATTTATTTCCATAAATATAGCTACATCTTCTTTGCTGAGGACTTGATCATCATACTCTGTGATCACTTGTCTGTCTTCTGCTCTGAATCCACATGGACCATTGCTTATCAGGACTTCTGGGTGTCTCCCAAGTTTCTAATCAGAATCAGCACCTCCTACAAGAGCATCATCTTCTCCACCAGTCGCCTCCGTTCTTGGTTGAAAGCACCACTTGGTTGCCAAAGTCAGAAATCTGGGCTTCATTCTTGTGGTGGGCTGAACAATGCTACTCCCCCGCTCTAGCCCCAAGATATTGACATCCTAATCCCTTTGCAGATGTGATTAAGTTTAGGATTTTGAGATGGGAGATTATCCTGGATTATCCAGTAGAAGCTGATGTAATCTCAAAGGGAGGCAGGGGGTCAGAATGAGTAGTAGGCAATGGGACAAAAGGAGCAAGAGTTGGAGTGACGTGGCCACAGGCCAAGGGTAGCCAGCAGTCACCAGAAACTGGAAGTAACCAGGAATGGCTCCTCCTCTGGAAATTCTAGCGAGATGGACCCTGCTGACACCTTGATTTTAACTCTGTAAGACTCATTTTGGACTTCTGGCCTGTAACACTGTAAGATAATAAATTTGTGTGTTTTAAGCAAGTTAATTGGTGGCAATCTATTTTAGCAGCCACAGGAAACTGATAGAATCACTGCCTATAGACATTAGGTCTTTAATTCTGTCAAATTCCTCTCCAAAATATTTTTCATGTTTGTTCCCTCCTTTCTGTAGTCAAGCCATACCACCATCATTTCTGCCAAGAGCTTCTGCAAAAATCTGTGAATTAATCACCCTAGCTTTCCAGGCCATTTCTCTGTGCATTTAAGAGATAGGTTGTTACCTGTGTTTTATGGAGAAGATGGTCCTTTATCCCACAACTTGGACATTCAAACTAGAGCAGGAGACTGATGTATTTAGACGTGAGGAACCATGGAAAGTACTCATCTCATGTCCATATCCCTACCTCACACCTTACGATTTAGTCACATAAGGCAATAGCAGTAGATCCTTTCCTCTTATGGCTTCCTTGTCCTGAAATACGCTCCTGTGACTTCTACTAACTCTTTAAGAGTCTGAATTCTTTTAGGACCTCAGCTTTCTTACCTGTACCATTAAGGCACTTGTCCAGATGAGCCCCAAAGCACTATAAAATATTTCAGCTGAATCATTCAACTAAGTAGATTTCATGGATCACCAGTGCTGATAAGGCACCTCTAGTGTCCTTTAACCCACCCTGTCTTGGGGAGAGATGGTGCCAGATGGGCTGTATTTCCCAATGATGTTCTCTCAGAGTTAGTGGGGTGTGCATACATGTGCTGCATACATGGACATGTGCTTGCATGTTTTAGGGGGAACAACAGAATTTTAAACAGTTTATTAAAGAGCCGCTAAAGGCGTCTTGGCTATGAAATTTCTCCAGAAAAAAAAAATCTCTATTTTGATGATTTAAGTGTTAATGATTCAAAACCATATGGATCACATTTCCCTGCCATCCGTATGGTTTTAAAAAGTATCAGAGAGACTGCTTAGGGCAAAATATGTTTATGATTCTATCGATCCTGCAGCCTTGCGAGGGCTGCTAAACAGCTTTGAGTGAGAGGAGGGCCTAGCAGGCCAGGATGTGGGCCTTTCCCTGGGCGCTCTCCACAGTCTCCAAGGAAAATCGCTGCTGGAGTCTGGGGAGAGTTTTCAACACACAACTTGGTGGGAAAGAAACACTGCATCCCGGTGGGGCTTTTGCAAAACCTCCAGAACTAATTTTAAAATGACTTAGGTTTTGGCAGACTGAAGAAGTGTTAACTCAAACCCGGGTGTATTTCAAGGGAAATGTAATTAGAAAAATGCTCTCCTAGTTAGCTGGGAGATTGTGCTGAGAAATAAAGATTCTTGTTGGAGAATTGTTTGGTGAGATAAAAACGTGCTACATCAGGATCAATGGGCAGACATCATGTGGGCCTCCTCCCCGTCCCGGCCCTCATACTCATGCTCTGGGACTATCAAGCCCAGTGCAAAATAAACGCATGTGGGGACCACAGAGGGACTCTCGCCCTCTCCATCAGTTCAGTCTTTAAGGACCAGAGCTGAGACAGTTACCACTGGTCTCCATGAACCAGAATGGGGGGACCAGGCTGATGGTGAGGAAAGTTTTTGACCCATCCTAATACCTTGGCTTAATTTCTTTCTAGTCCCATCAAATGATTCTAAAATTGGACAGATCTGGGTCTCTTTGGCCTATGAGTAAAGTCTGACATTACTAATCTTGACACTTCAGAGCAGCCTCTGTTCCCCTTGTCAGCTCTACCTTTCTGCGCCTCCCACCATGTTTCCTTTGGAGTAGCCCTTCCCCTTTCCTGGAGCCCTTCCATGATCCCACTGCTCCCCACCTGGTTCGAGTAGCTCTCTGCCCGGAATGCCAGGCTCCCTTTCTTCCTCAGGAAAACTTCAAAGACACTGCAGACATCATGCTTCCCCTGTGGAGAAGCCCCTATAGGAATTTGTCCCTCCTTTCACTGTGGCCCTTTGAGCGTAGTGGACACATATCCATAACTGCACAGCCGCTTGCCGTCGCCCCACTGGGACTGTATCTTGGCCCAGCTTTGAACTCCTGTAGGGAGAGGACATGTCAGAACCCTGTGTGCATGGTGGCCTAGCATGATGGACTAACACAGGGCTTGCCATGTGGTCAAGCAATCAATAAATGTGGAAGGATTAGGCAAACTCTGAGAATCTCTAGTCTGACTTATGCCTTCATTCATCTGACCCCATCCACTCATTTCACCTATTGGTTGATTTGCCTGTCTACTACCTGCTACCTTTCCATCTTTCCTTCCTCTTTCTTCCCTCCCTTCCTCCTTTTCTCTCTCCCTCCCTCCCATCCATCCTTCCTCTTGCCACTCATGTATCTCTGTATCCATGGATGCATGTACTCATCTCTCTGTGTACCCACCCAACTGGCACTCATTCAAGAGATTAGAAGCCTTTAAAAAATCATATTGCATTTAATGTAAAGTGATCTTCTAATATTTCAAACCCTTAGACTCTACTAGCTTATTACAACAACCATGGGCCACCCACCCAACTTGACCTTAGCTCAATATTATGCCATATATATTTCAGATTTTTCTTTTTAATAGTCAAAACTCTATAGACATGATTTAGGCCCTCTATATGGGCCGCCACAGTTTTGGCCCTCTTCTTCCCTCCCCACTGATGGTGTTTCCTCATTCTTACACATTCTTGTTTTTATTTTAGCCCTGTAGTTATGTGTTTGTAAGGGACACATAGTGTGGTTTTTCAGGTTTAAAAGGTGTATGTAAATGATATCCTGCTGAATGTCATTTTATGACTTGAGGTTTTTCTTATTCTATGATCCCTTAGTACTTTTTCTATGTCTCTTGATTAAAGCAGCTTGCTTGTAACGTGATTATCTTTGTCTCTCCTTTTGGAGGGCAGGGAACTCATCCTCACATTGCCACTTCCCCAGAGCCTGGCACAGTCTTGTTGACTGATGATATGGTAACGGGCAAACCGTCTCTGAATGCCAATACTGCTCCAAGTCCTGGGCTCTGGGGTGGGTGCCAGAGGTGGCTCAGCCTGTGAGGTAACACAGACTAAAAGACTGCAGATCAAGTGTCAGGCCAAAGAGGGGAGGAGGTCTACAGAAAAGGCAAAAGAGGGATGAGAGATTCTATGGGCTGAGGCTGAGTCAGGGAAGGCTTGTCACAGGATGATAGGAGTTAAGTGTCAAAAGAAAAGTAGATGTATTGCAGTCAGATGAAGAGGGTGTAAGACATTCACAGCAGTGAAAGAGCATAGCTTGATGTGCTCTTGCTACCTTGCTTGGGAGATGCTGCCCTTAGAATCCTTCCTTCACTTAAGGTCTTGTGTCCTCTTTTCAGGTAAACTGTTGTGTCTACTGTGGAACTTTCAAGGTTCTATCTCACTCACCCATTCATCGCTTCATTCCTCTAGTCTGCATAAATTTCCTGAGCACATACTTTGTGCCCAGCTCTGCCCATGCTGGGGCACAGCAGGGGGTCATGTCCTCAGCCTGTGGGTGGGGACAAGATAACAAAGCTAACAGTTAAGGTGGTGAGCATTCCCCACTTAGAGTCCTAAAAGGCTCAGGTGGGGTTTTTGAATCGCAGATAAGGTACTTATTGGGAGGGCAGGGATGACCTCTTAGAGGGGGGCACTTTAACTTGAGAGCTGAGTGAGAGGAAGGGGACAGCCATAGAAAGACGAGGGGTGAGCACACAGAAGTGAGAGAACTCAGCCTGTTGAAGTAAAGTAAAAAGGCCCATGTGTCTGGGGGCCAGAGAGTGTGGTAGGAACACGGGCAGATTACGGGGACAGGTAAGAGGCTTGTGTTTGAGTCTAACCAGACAAGGAGACTTAAGAGGGTTTTAAACAGAGAATTGGTAGGATCCAATTACTTTTAAATGAATTAAAATAAGGGCCTGAGCCTTGACATAGGAAAGGAAGTCGGGGTTCCCGTACATTCCAGATCCAGATGGCCATTTGGAGCTAGATACGACAACCCCATTTTACAGATGGGACCTGGGGAAATCTGAAGCAATCTGCTCACGCTCACAGAGCCAGAGGCGGACTGGGATTGGCAGGCAGGCATCTGCGGCTCAGGTCTCTGGCCCTGGTGGGCCCCCAAAATTGGTCTTCAGACCAGCTGGGCACCTCATTAAGAATTCAGATTTGGGGCTGGACCCAGGCAACTGTGTTTCTCATGTCCTCTGCCCCCCAGGATGTGGAGTTACCTCAGCCCAGAGCCTCGGGGAAGAGACAGCTGGGGCTCGCTCTGGCCCTGCCCGAGGCACAGGGATCCAGGGCTGAGGCAGCCCCAAGGTGGACCCTTTCAGAGGCAGCAGCTGGTGGGCTGGCAGCTCGAGCTTGGTGGGTGTCTGGGGGCAGCGGGGAGGGCAGGTGGAGTAGGGGATCTGGCTCAGTCAGTACCAGGACAAAGACCTCTGCCAGCACCCTGGGCATTGGCCCTGCTGACAAATGGGCCACAGCTTCTCTCATTAATTTGTGGAGTGGCCTGTAATAATAAAATGCTCCTTAAAGCTGGGACATGGCATGAGTGACTGCTTTTTCAGGTCCTAATAAGGATCATTAACTGCATATGAAAAGGCTTTATAAACATTTGTTAAACTCCCTGGCTTACTGTGCCCATGGCTCACTGCTCCCCACAATGTCACAGCCAGCCGGAGCCAGCTGGAAAGGTAAAGACAGGCCCAGGCCTCTGCCGGCCACCTTCAGAGGCTCCCCCTTCCCGGCCTTTCCCACTGGGCTATGAGGTGACTCAGGGCAGGGGGCCAGGAACCCTCGGTTGTGAGCAGGGCACTGAATATCTGCTGGATGAAGGAGGGGGCAAGTGAATGGAAAGAGAGCTGAGTCAGCCTTTACAGCAATCTGGAATTTTAGGCAATTTCCTTTGCTTCTCTGAGCCTCAGGCTTCTCACCTGTGAACCAGAGATGATATTTAGTTCCCATGTTTGTGGGGAAAGATTTGGTGAAATGCAACACACAGGAAATGGGCTTTCAGAATGTTCACTCTCTCTTTCGGCCCACCCCTCCCTCTCTCCTTTCTTTTTATTCCTCCTCCCTTCTTCTTCCCTCTCTCTGTCTAGGCTGCCCCTCTCCATCTTTCCCCTTCTCCATTCCTTCTCTTCTCCCTTTCTCCATTTACCTACACCTCTCTCCCTCCACTCTCCCTCCTCCCTTCCTCTCCTCTCCATCTCTTCCATTTTCACTCCTCTGTAGTCCTTAAGATTTTTTCCCTGGAAGCTCAAAAACAAAGTGGGATTGAAGCTGCAGGGATTCAGAGAAAAGGGAGGGTGGAGGGAAGCAATCTGGTTGGAGGAGAGTATCCCCAACCACAAGCCAGACCTGAGGGAGGAGCTGGGCCAGTTTCCTATTACCTGTCAAATCATACATTTTAACTTGTTTCTCCTACTCTGTGTTGTAATCGCCTCCCAACCCCTCCCAATGTTCAGGAAAGTTCTGTCATACTTAATAGTGTGTTGTTTGTAGCCTTCTGGAAGAGGGTGAGCTGACAGGCCACGTGGGGTGACGAGAGTGGCCTGCAGGAGGTTTGTAGCCAGCAGAGCCTGGTTTAAGGCAGCCAAGACTCCTCCCCACAGGGTGCTGGGGGTCACGCCAGCATGAGAGGCCCTGGCTCCTGGGCCTCCGGGGGAGGAGAGGAAAGGGAGGCACTGAAGGGGCTGGCTGGGTCCTACCTCTCTCCCACCTGCAGGGTGACTTGGCAGCCTTGGAAATACTCTTTCTTAGTTCAAGGAATCCTGCGCCTCCCCTCATTTCCTGTACATGGTTTCAACAGAGGCCTGGGGGCACACCCCCAACTGGCTAGTCACCAGGACCCTTCTCCCCCACCCCCAGTGTTCTCCCTGTCTTCCCCTGTCCCCACCCTCTCTCACCCTCAGCTCCTACTTCTCTTCATTCCTGAGGAAACTCAATTATGAAACCACAAACAACACTGGCCTGCTCATTTAAACCCATCCGCGCATGTGGCGACTACCCCAGGCCGAGCAAGAGTTTCCAATGGGACAGCCAGGGAGGAAGGGTGTGGTAGGTCCAGAGCAGGGGAGCAGTAGTGAGACAGGTCCATGAACTGGGGATGTTTGCAGAGGAAAATCATTGTGGGAGTGGGCCTGCTGCAGCTGGTGCAGGAGGTGGAGGGGTGTTTGTGTGTGTGCATGTGTGAGAGAGTGTGCGCACACATGCTTGGTGAGCTCTGGCGAGGGGAGTTGGGTAACACACTTAGATTTAATACCATGTTCCCAAACAAAGGGCTGCAGAATAGCAATTCTGCCAGGCACATTTACATCCACTTGGCCATGGGCACTTTCCCTGGTCGCTGAGAGCTGCACGCGCTTTATCCCCGTCTGTACATGAAGAGAGTGAGCCTGCAGAGGCTGAGTGTCTGGCTCCACACCATGCTGCTGAATGTCTCTCTGCTGAAAGCCCGTGAAGGTCCTCTCTACTGGGGCTCCCCATGACCTATAGAGAGTGGCCTTACCGTGCTCTCTGATCCTTCCTCCTGCTGGCACCCCTAGGTGCTCCGTCTCCATCTGGAAGCTCACAGAACTTCCTCTAAGCCTCAAATGACTTCATGTCCACTTGTCCGCGGTCAATCTGTGAGCTTCCTCTGTGCCCACACCTTGCCCCACCAGCACTTGTCACAGGGCATTTGAGGAGCTGGCCATATTCCCGTGTCTTGTCCCTTGCTCTGCACACCCAAGGGCATGTCTTCTTCACCCTTCAGCATCAATATCTGGCTTGGGCCCCAAAATGTGGGAAGCAATCAATAAAGTCTGATGGATACATAAGTGATTGACTCCATTCAGTCACCCCGGGTGGAGGAGGGTGCTCTGTGAGATGGGACTTGGTGTAGCGACCGGTTGGTCAACCTATAGCAAAGCCTGACTCCAGTAAGTTTTTTTGGTGTCAAATTGGCTGCTCCTCAGAATTGTCTGTGTAGTCCTTCTGGCTTTGGGGTCCTATAATGCGTATGTAATGAGCTCCCTCAGGTGATTATGATACCGGCCTGACTGGGGGTCCCTAAGCAAGCTTTGTGCTGAGTTTGGGGGTGAGGAGACATTTTAAATGACTTGTTCTCATAAGAGAGGGAGAAAAGCCCCTATTGACTGAGAACCTCATCACCAGGGCTCCTGGAGAGATCGAGGAAACTGAGGGCCACACCTCAGAGGTGACAGGCTTACAAGGGGGATGGGCAGAGCTGGGGCCAAGTCTCTTATGACGTCATCTTGGCCCTCTGCCCAACCTTGTAGCTGGAGTCAAAGTCAGAAGAATGAGCAGATATAAAATCAGGGGAGGAGCAGGGAGGAGAGGGGTGAGACTACATAATGTTACAGGCTTTTGCTATGAAACCCCCTAGTTGCCTCACTTAGTTAAATTTATTTCATGTCAGCCAAGCACATTCAACCTCAGGCATCTCTCTCGTGAAGCTAGAAGGAAAAGCTGGAAAAGAGTTTTAAGATTCCTGTTTAAAATGAAAAGGGGAAAAAAAAAATCCTCCCTGCTCTTTAGTTCCCTCCCCTTCCCTTAGGAGAAAAATATGGATTGGAGATGTTTTCAGTTGCAGCATTTCCTCGCAGCTCCTATGGCTGTTTGTCTAGCTCCTCGTGGGTGCTGCAAATTTACAGCTTGGCATCTCTGAAGTAGCTTTGGGGGGAAAGATGGTGGAATTTTGTTCTTGCTAATTTAAAACAATAATAATTGTTCACACGTTAGGAAGCATTCCTATTAAATCCATCCAATCTTTTGGAATAACTGGAATAGAATGAAACCAAATCCTTCTGACTGAGCCTCTGTTGGCTTTGTGATATTTATTCATCCAGCCTTTTGTTTTGGTGATGGCTGAGAACTGACCACAGGCTGGTTCTGCGCCAGGAACAGCGTGGGGAAGAAGAGATGGCAAAAAATGGTGTGAGTAACACCTAGACCCAGGGCTGATTCTTCTCAGGGAACAGGAGGACAGGTGTGTCAGTCACTGTGACATGGACATGGCTCCGGGGGCTGACAGGGCTCACTTTGGTGTCTCTGAGGATCTAGGGGTGTTTCTTACTAAGGCTAGGACTGCAGAAGGAGACTGAACTCTGTGGAGAGATTGTGAACTCATCTGGGCATGTTTGTGTTTGCTTGTAGTGAATGTGGGGTGAACGTGATAGAATAAAGTCCAGGAGGAGTGGCAACTGGCCTAAGGTCAACCAAGACCTGAGTCAGACAGGAGGTGGGCAGGGATTTGGCTACTTGGAGAAATCAGGGTTAGGCAAAGTGAGAAGAGACAGAAACTGAGAATCAAGTTGAAAGGGGAGAAGAAAATGTGGGATGGGTGTTCATTCCCAGGGGAGAAGAAGCCTAAGAGTTCTGACAGGGATGGCGGCAGCGACCAAGAGTGCTGGGTGGTCTGCATCCAGGGGTCTGTGTGCAGGGGTTGAGCTCAAGGTGGTGTGTCTGTGCTGAGACCTGGTCTTTATTGTGGCTCCTCTGCCACGTGTAGGGTAGACCAGATGTCCACATGTAACCAGGACCTGCACAGGATACAATTGAGCAGACTCTTCCATGGGCCTGTGGTTCATCCTGGAGATTCCAGAGGCAATTGGATGGAACAACCTGCATCCGGAAGGAAAGTCTGAGCTAGAGAGAAGAAAATTTGAGCCATTCTCAGAGATGCCACTGTCTAAGTGGGGCCTCTGGACTCTTCTCTTGAGATGGGCATTATAGTGCAGACAAGTGTGGCAGGGGCACCTGGGACCGGAGGGCTCTCCAGGAGGACCTTAGTCTCAGTTTGCCTGGATTGGCTCTGGTTTGTGTCTGTGTCCTGTGTAAACATTGATAGTGCCCCTTTCATTCCCAAAGACCCGGTTTGATCGATAATGTTTATATTATAGTGCCATTGAAAAGAAATTCAGCGCTCTGTGGGCCTGCCCAGCAGCCTGTCAACAAGGCTTTGCCTTGAAGAACCTCTCTGCCTGCTCTCCTAGTGCAAGCCTTATTCACTTGGCAACCTCTGCCTTTCTGAATCTCACTTTTGCAAAATGGTCATTACATAAATAACATGAGTGTCTGTTTCCTAGGGTTGTTGCGATTCTGACATGGATGATAAAGAGATTTATAAGCCTTTTAAAAGGCTCTACAGGAGACCAGGAACCCCCTGTCTCTGCATACATGAGGGAGGAAGGCTATTTGACTGGGAGAAGACCAAGGCCAAAAAGGTCACATTAGGAAAAGAAAGGATGATTCCGCTTTCTAGAGTTAATGTCCGATGAACTAGACAGTGAGCTCCCCACCCAGAAGTTGCCTAACCACTTGGTGGGGACGTGGAGAGGCAACAAAGCGTGTGCCGGGGGCTGGACGGTTGACTTCCAAGGCCCCTCCCAGGCCTGGGCTTCGAGGACTCTCCCCACACCAGCTTTTGCTTTTGGCAGCCAGCTGCCTTCTGGGTGAGTCAAAAGTCTGCCCAGCTCTGGCCTCCTCTCTGGGTGGGGCTCCTGGGGAGCCTCCAGAGCCTCCTACTCCTGCTGCACAGGGCCGCTGCACTCGCTGCCTCTGGGGCGTCTCAGCAACCACCACCCTGGAGTCAAGAACTGCATATGTTTGTTAAAGAAGGAAAAGGCAAAAATCACACACACACACACACACACACACACACACACACACACACACACACACAGAGAAAGAGAGAGAGAGAGAGAGAGAGAGACAGAGAGAGAGACTTTTGTCTGAAATGAGAAATGCCATCATGCTCTGGCCTTTTATCATAAACCCATGGAGATGAATATTCTGACCTAATAATCAAAACAGGCTGTAATTGCAAACAGACTCTCAAGGCTGCTCAGCGAGGAGAGAGCAGATGAGATACCTGCTGAGCACAGCAGGCCGGGCCCGCCAGCCCTCCGCCCGCCTGCGGCCGATCAATGCGGCTGTCCAGCCGCACACCATTTTGCTGGCCTGGCTTGATTGAGCCCTGCTCACATTCTGCCTTCCTCAAGGGACCAAGCTCCCTTTGCAGGGAGCCCTTCTCAGAGGGAGACTACTCCCACCCCATCACAAGGGAACTGTGATTAAATGCCCGGCAGCATCCTGAAGGGCCCCAGGAGGAGGAAAGAGGCTTTGCTGCCACCTCCCCTCAACTCCACCTCCTCTTGGCTCTGGAAGATGTTCTCCTGGGTGCGCCACCAAAGCTGGAAGGTCTTTGTGTCCCCTCCCTGCTCCCACCTCCTTTTTGTGTTTTGTTTCAGACACACCCTCAGCTCAAATTTGCTTTGAAGGTCAGTAATTTCCATTCCCTCTTCTCAAAACAATGGCATGGATCTTCTGGGACCCAAATGTTGAATCTGCACTAAAGAATGAGTCTCCCTTACAAGTACATTCCAGAAACAGCCAACCAGCATCTCCAGTGGGCAAGCCATGCAGGGGGTGCAGAAGAGAACCAGGTCTGGGCCTCAGCCCCAAGGCTCTCCTGTGAGGGAGGACCCAGACAATGGTGTGTCACCCCCTGAAGGAGAACAGGGACCAGTGTGTCCTTCCTTGAGCTTCCCCTCTATGGAGCCATGGAATCCCTGAGGAAGGCTTGGGTCAAGAGAGTAAAGGAATGTGAGCTAATTATTGAGGAAGGTAATTAGCAATGAAACCATTTTGATGCTTTTACCATGTTCCAAACAAATATTATCCCGAAGTGTGAGGGGTCTGATAGGAGAAGGGGCCAAGGCTCAGAGTCAAAGAAGACACTCCGCATTCAACAAGCATTTCTAAAGCCTTTGACATGGGAATTTGCTTCAAATTCAAGTTCAAACTGGGGCTTTGGACAGACCCCATCCTTGCTTATATAGCGTCATGGTGGGACACCAAGGGAACTCCAATCCCAGACCATCTGCATCCAAAGCAAATGCCCCCTGCCCCCCAGGTCCCCCTGTTTGCCTGTTTTATTGTAGACAAGTTTTCCCTGAGACAATTGAGGGCCTAAAGGCTTTCTTCCAGATCTCTCTCCCAACTCTCAGTGGGATCTGATGTCTGTAGATGGTCCTGTGGCAGTACTTGACACTTGGCCCAGGGGGGTCCTGCTCTCCTACCCCAAGTGCATCTCCGGATGTTCACAAGCCCTCCTGCTACTCTTTTGCATCTGCCTTCCTCTCTATCTTGGCTGACACTGGATTGGTACTTCCTCTGGCCCAGAAGCTTCCATTGTTTCTAGGGCTTGTTGGCTTTAGCTGGACTGCTAATCTGGTATCCTAATCCTCCTCAATTTACTCCCACCACCATCCCCACCCTCTGCTGACTCCTTTCTCCTTGGACCCCCAGCAGATTGTGTGGGTCTCTCTCTACTCAGCAGGATGGAAGGGTCTGAATCTCTTCAGGATTTAGGGGTCTGGACTTGATTCTTCACCTCTGCTCTTCCTGAATCTTTTTTAGGGTCTGGGATCTCTCCCTCCCCTGACTGCCACACCCTCTGCCCTGTGGGACTTTTCTAAACTGCTCTATAGAAATGAGGACTGAGATATCCCAGTGCTAGGCCCAGTTTCTGGTCTTCCCTAGGCAATCTAAGGGGACTTCAGTCATGGTTATATCTTGCCTTATTTCTGTCTCTCTAAAAAATGATATTTTCCTACTAGTGTCACCAGCCTGGTAACCATAAGTTCCTCATCCTTGCTCTGTTCCAGAAGACAAAATTCCAGAAACCAGGCAAAACAAGCTGAGACCAAGCTGGAGAAATTTTGTAGTAAATCATTAGCCCTTTTCCTTAATAAATGATGCCAGCCTCATCCCCACATGGGTCAAGATAACATCAAAATAATACATGCTGGCCCTCCATCCCACAGAGCCCCTGGCACTTTAAGACACCCTGGTCAACTTGAGAGAGGAGAGATGGACTTTGAGAATATAGCTTGCTATCACTCAGGTTGTTGGCTCCTTTTTAAATGTGATTCCTCCCATTCATCTCCTCTCTCAAGTTTGGGCTTTTGAGTGGTGGGTAGCCAGCCCCTGGTCCTGGTAACACCAGGCAAATCATACCCTAAACCAAGGCATGCATCTTCCTTAAAAGCTTGCTCATGGGGTTATGGTAGGTAGAACAGAAGCATTGTGACCTGTGCCAGAAGTGGGGTGGGGGCAGGTCATCCTCTGACAGCAGAGATGAAGACCCCCATGGAGAATGTAATGCTCCTGAATCCACACTTCTGGGTGCTGGGTGGGACTCCATGTCTTTGTCTTTGGTCTAAGAGGGGAAGAAAGAAGAGGACTGCTGGTTTGTTTCTTTAGGTGGTTCCGTTTCCCCTTCTTGCCTGTCCCTGTCTCATTATTCTCAGAAACAAACCCTGGGAGTCTTCTTTTTTAAAAGGGAGACTGATGGAGTCACTAAAAGGGAAGTACTACTATTTTGACACACTTGGGAATTCTGGCACTGTGGTTCCTGGTCATGTGTTTACCTATTCATGTACTCACTAACGCACTCATCCTTCAGCAGCTGAGGCTGGGTGCTCAGGGGCCAGGCTGCTTTCCGCAGCAGCTGGTCGGGTGGTGTCCAGCCACGTGAGGTGCCTCTGCTCTCCTTGAGCTTCAAGCTCACCACCTGTTTGCTAGTTATCTGGGATGATGAGGCCTGGCATTTTGGTGTTACTTCCTCCTGTGACTCTGCCAGAGGTCTTTCTTATCTCCTGAGCGTGAGGCCAGTCTGCCTCCTTCAGGTACCCACAGACCCTGGCTCTCCTTGCCTTACCGAGCTGGCCAGCAATTGACCTGCTCAACTTCTATACAGGGCCCCATTCTCCCCTTGGGCCTTGGCAGTACCAGCAGCCAGACCAGTCACCCAGGTTGGGGTGACATTCCTGGTGACATGGCATGGGATCCACCCTCAGCTGCTTTCACTAGCTCCTGGGAGGGCCCCCGGCTTCCCTGTCTCAGGCGAATTACTCATCCTTCCTTGCAGAAACTCTTCATTCCACCAACACTTAGAAATGCCTGCGGTGTGCCAGGCATTTGCTGGTTATCAGGGTTGGCTCCCGTGGGACTTTTGCCTTGCTTCCTTGGTAACATCTCTGGTTTCCAAATGACCTCATAGCTTGTGTCCACATGTCTCCCTCACTATTGATTTCCGTATCATTAACACCTGGGACCTGGGACCCACAATAAATATTGGTTGAACAAGTAAATGAGGACATTTGGGAAGGATCTCTGAAGAATAAACAATTGATCTGGGTCTTAAAGAGATGTAGGAGTTTCCTGGGTGAATAAAGGGCCGGGAAAGGTCATTCCAGTAAAGGACACAGCATGAACACAGGCTTGGGGATGGGAGAGAAAGAACTTGGGTATTGGGGTCTGGCGAAAGGGTCCATGTGACTGAGGGCAAGAAGAATTCATCCTGGGAGCAAAGCTGCAGGGGAGTATGGTAGGAAAGGGAGGTGCCCCAAAGAGTCTGGAGCCTTGAAAGATTTGCCCTTCAACTTGAGGGAGACCAGTGGTGATTATTGAGATGGGCAATAAGGCCATTTTATTTATTCATTTTTTAGTTCGGTTACTGGGGATGTAGGTAGAGATGGACTCAAGGGGAGAATGACAGGAAAAGAGACTATTTAGACTGTTTGGAAGGTTCTTTGATAGTCTTTTAAACCATCTACTTAATGGAACTCCACATAATGATAAGGGACCAGCTAACATACAAACACACCCTGATTGGGAGAACAATAGACTTTCAAATTATTCCTTATTTACATAGAATCAAAGAGGCCACTTTCCCAGGAGGACTCACCTGCAATTGCAGTGGCATTACTCATGTGTATTTAACTCGACTTTTTGCTGCATAAAATAATTTGATTTTTTCATAGGCTGTCCATGTAACCATCAGAATATTATTATTCAGAAAACAAAGTTCATGTCACAGCCTTGTTTATCAGTGGTACATCAGCTTTCCTGGGTAAATGAGACACCTGATTTTTGTTAAGCAAAGCTGTATGTAATATTTGTCATACAATTATGTGGACATGCTTAGCATACCTGCCAGAAAAAAAGACCTTAGGGGCTTAAATGCTTGCTTGGCGCATTTATGCATGTTAGAGGTGTCACACTTCCTCAGAACCCTTGTCTGTTGTGAAGGCAATGGATGCTTGAAGTGAAGTCTCAATGGTCTGGTTGATTGTTGGCATCTGATACTTGGCATTACTAGTCAAGCTAAAGGACACTGAAAACACGCACATGTGCCCTGAGTATGCACACATGTGCATGTGTGCACACGCGCACATGCATCTGCATCACATACAGGTGTGCACACGTGCACATGTACACACACACCACTGCCTGGAACTTAACATCAAGATGCTGATTCAAGCTCTAGAATATTACTGCTGGAAAGGATTTTGAAATTATCTCGTTACTGACAAGGTAACCCACTGTAGCCCAGGAAAAGGAGAGATACCTACATTTGCTCAGCAAGGAAAGGCTGCGGGGGACTTGGACATGGGGTGGCTAAATTTTTTTTTAAAGATTTATTTATTTATACATACAAGCTGGGATACAGGCCAGAGGTGTGGGGCAGTGAGAGGATTCACCAGAGACAGAGTGGGGAGCAGAACAGGCAGGTCTACGGAAATACACTGCTGAGGGGAGCAGCAGGCGAGGCAGGAGAGGTCTGTGGGGTGGCTAAATCTTATTCCAACAAGTGCATAACCAAAATGGTTTCCTTTAAAAAAGATGTTCCTGCCAGGCTGCGCCTTCCGGAGGACTGGGCTGAATTCTGTAGGGTCTCAAATTTAGCTGAGAATACCCACTTTAAACAGTGTTCGCTACATCACTTTCTTATTTAAAAAGAGGAGCTGAATTCAGCCTCAGAATTGTTTTTTAGTCCAGGTTTCCTTTGCTCATCTAGTTCCTTGGGGTTGGCAAAACTGATGGATTAAAAATGCCCCAGAGAACGGAGTTCTAGTGCCCCGAGTCTCTGCAGGTTAACACCCTTACTGGGCAGGTGACGGGTCCTGGGCTTCGGGCACTGTCTCCGTTTAACACCCTAAAACTAAAAACTCTTATCTTTATCTTTCTTCCTACTCATAGATGTGGGGAGGAATTATTCTCTCTTGTGTTTAAGCAGCAAGACTTGCTGAACACCTGCCACACACAAGCTTGCTGGGTAAAGGCTGGGAGGGACGCCAAGGAGGACAGTGTGGGATTAGCCCACTGCAGGCACGTACTGACAAACATCGTCATTGCCTAGAAATCAGGGACCACCTCTTATCATTCATTTATCCACTTATTGATTACCTTAGTAACCTATCTACTTGTGAGTGAATGACAGCTATTGCACTGAAACACAGTGTTTCATTTGCTTATGTAACAAGGACGCCTTTAACATCTTTATGTGCGTTATTTATTTAAATCCCTTTAATATAAACATCTATTGAACTCTCATCATATGGTAGACACATGATCCCATAGGTGCCTCTTCCTATATATATCATTTTGTTCCTGTCACAGTCCTCAGAGATGGTTATTATTGTTACTGCCATTTTTCAGATGAGATAAGTGCGTTTTGTTTCAGATTTCACAGACTTGACTCGCAGTCTGTCTCTGGGCTTCAGGGATGAAAGGGCACTTGGCTGATGGGCTCATGAGACCCCACCCTAAATGTGCTATCCAGGACCAGCCAGTGAGGGACGCCTTGGACTGGGAAGTGGGGCTCCTAGGATCATCCATTTGCATTATACAAGCACCCTCTGGGCCAAGTTCTGTTTGAGGGGAGTCAGGCCCAGGCTTCAGGGGCTCCGGTCGGCAGGAGACCTCAGTATTCAGAGAAGAGGCCTTGGTCCTGCCTCTCTGTTGGGGAAAGCCTGGGCAAAGGTAAGTGAAAGGACAGAAGACATTTCAGGGGAAGGGGCAGATGGGGAGGGCTGACTGGAGGATTGAGACTAGCGCCGCACGGTGGCTACGCCCGCCAGCCAGTTCTGCCCTCCATTCCTGCTTCAGCTTCTCTGGACTCCAGTTTCCTTACTTGTAAAATGAGGATAATAGGGGCACCTGCTGATGGGGCAGTTGTGAGGCGTAGATAAAAGACCATCTGTTGGGCCTCCCTGGTGGCTCAGCGGGTTAAGTCTCAGCACTATGAAGCTATCCCAATCCGCTGCAGCACGAGTTCGATCCCCAACCAGGGAGCTGACCCGCATGGCACAGCAGCCCTCTCCTGTCTCGCCGCTATTCTCCTCAGCAGTGTACTTCAGTGGATCTGCCTGTTCTGCTCCCCACTGTGTCTCTGGTGAATCCTCTCACCACCCCACACCTGTGGCCTACACCCCAGTCTTATACGCATAAATAAATCTTTAAAAAAAAAGAGCACCTGAAATGGTGAGAACTGACCCTATGTGGCAAGGTTTCTTAACAAATGTTAGCTGTCTAAGCCAAAAGGAAAAAGAAAAATATCGAATGGTCTCACTTATAACAGGAATATAGGGAAACAAAATACAAGAGCGTCAACTAGCGAGAGAAGGGGGAGGATTGGGGCTCAGAACGGGAGAGAGGGGAACACAGGGGACTGTGGTGATGGTTCACGGGTGAATTGGTGGTGGGAAACCTACAGGGAATATATAGTAATGTAAAAGACACAAATAAAAAAAAAAAGCAAATGTTAGCTGTTATGAGTGATTTTATCATGGCTGCAAGATAGATTTTATAATGTGCATGACTGTGTGTGCATGAGTGTGTGTGAGCACACACGCTCGTGCTGTGATCAGGGTGGAGGGTGTGGCCCATCCCTGTGGGCCCCTGGGATTTGAATTTAGTTCAGATGTTGAGAAACGTTTGGCCCTTTAACAGCAGGAGACAATGAGCCCATTGAGGCTTTAGAAAGTTCCTTGGGGTCAGGATCTGGGTGGTGGGCTGAAGGGGCACAGAGAGAGGTGGGCCCTCACCAAGCCTGCACAGGAGACTGGGGACTGGGGTGCGTTTAGGAACAGTTCTCTGGTAGAGCCCACTGGTCTTGAAGTAGGGTATGCGGGGAAGGCGTGGGGACAACTGCCTTTCTGTTAGAACAACAGTGGCTCCCACCAAGGGAGAAAGGGAGTCAGGTTCTGTGGGTAAGTGAGGGCTGTGGGTGGCAGGGGATTGGCAGGGTGGCCTCCAGGACGACCATGCCTCCTGTTTTGGAACTTTGTGTAGCCGCCCAGGGCACAATGTGCAGCAGGCAGGTGGCCCTAAGAGATCTTGAGGTGCTTAGGAGAGAGGGCTGGGATGGACCATCCTCTGGTCTTTGTGACCCAGGAGAGCAAGTACGTAAAGAGTCTCAACTGGAAGCAATTTTGGTCTCCAGGGGGCATTTGGCAACATCTAGAGACATTTCTGGTTGCCATGAATGTTGGGTACTATTAGTATTTAGTGGGTGAGGGACCAGGATGCTCTTAAAATCCTATAGTGCACAGGACAGATTCTCCCAGAACAAAGAATTTTCAAACTCCAAATATCAGTGGTATCCAGGTTGAGAAACCCTGGTGGAGAGTGAGAAGAGAAGAGTCCCAAAGGTGGAACCCAGAGAAATGCCCATAATATGGGTGCGGGAAGCTTGAAGTCACTTCCTCTGACAACCTGGAGGGGTAATTGCCCCACAGGCTGTGATAATTACAACCCCCATGGGCCTGGATTACAGCTCTCATTGTGTGTATTTAACAAAGCAGGCGCTGAGGGCTCTCTCTTTCACTAGAGTGAAATAGTCACAAAGTCAGGAAAGACATCTTCGTGGATTAGTTCTTCCAGTACTGATTCAGCACACAGACCCCTGGGCCATCCTGACACCTTTGTCATCTCCAGCCTCATCCTCCCACCTCTCCTCACATTCTTGTCTCCTCCAGGACACCTATGTATGTCTGATTCCAGGGACCTTCTGTGCCTTTTCTCTGTCCACGCCCCAATTTATTGCCCACCTCATAAAAAGCAAAACTTGGGAGAGAGAAGATTGAGTTTGCTTCTTGCAGCAAGATTTGATTTAGGGCCAAGAAGGTGGCAATTACTGCAAAGCGGAGATCGGCTATTTCGGGAGGGCTGTGAATGATTTTGTTCCATCTCCAAATGACCTTACATATATTCTGTTTCCTGCCCGCCCTGTGTTGGGATTGATGGAGGGGTGCTGCCACTGGACCCCCATGCTGCATCTAATAAATCTGTCTGATGGGAGGAAGGACGGCTGGATGGGCCGTGGTTTAGCACCTGGTGTTTGGGTGGGCTTCCAGTGCTGCCCAGTGGTCGCCCACGATGCCCACATGGTCAGATGGGAACTGTCTCATCTGTCTAGCGTGCCCTGTCACCGAAGGCTCTGCCTGCAGGGAGAGGAGATCCAGCACAATGGTCTCTGAGTGCAGGAAGGGACTTGCTCCTGCCCTCCCTCTGTTCTCTGCCTTCTTATCTCCACGATATCAGCTCTGGCATTTTCCACATGCCTCTGCCAGCCCTGTTCCAGGATACAGGTGTCCTGCCCTGTGTTGGGAGCTAAAGATGGGGTCTCCATCACTGATAAAGTGGGCACTTATTCTCCTCTCTAAGCCTCAATTTTTTATCCTGAAAGATGGGAGGGCCTAGTATAACCCATGCCCTGAGACTAGCAACGATCATGAGCATTTGGGATGTGGAATTGGGACACTCAAATTTAGTCTCTAGCTCCCCGATGGCTTAGTTTAGCTGGTATCAGGGACATTTTCCTAGTCTCAGTTTCTCCACCTTTAATGAAGATCATGTGAAGTAGGGGTGTGTAGGTGTTTTATGATACAGGAATACTTCGAGGAAGGCTTCCTTTGAAGCTCTGCTTAGTGCTGTTGGGGGTGACTGCTTCTGTCTGCCCCAACTCAGTCTGCCATTGTGTTCTCTACTGGCTGGGGCTGTTAGGCTGTAGCTCCATCTGAAATTTAGAGGCTGGGTCTCGCAGAAGGCATAGAGGAGAGTGTTTTGATAAGGGGCACACTTTGATTTAGCTGTATCAAAATCCTCAAATCAAAATGAAAATCGTTGTCCTTTATTTTCAAGGACTGTGTCTCCTCCTTGACTCTTGACAATACCTGATCCCTCCCTTCTTTTCTGATCTCCTTCCGCTTCTAATCCTCGTTTCCAGTGTTCACCCTAAGAATGGTGACGGCCACAGCTGCAGAAAGTTGAGGGTGGAGGAGGGTGACGACAATCATTTCCACACCTTCCTTGATTACTGCAAAAAAATAGCCAAAAATCAAATATTTAGACTAAGTTAGTAAGCTCTGCATCAACAGGATGGTGTCAAAACAGGACTCAAAAGCAGTCACAATGTCAGGCCTACAGTGCATTGGGGGTGGAGGAGCATGGGAGGGAGCTCTGGCTCCCTCTGGAAGCCAGTTCCATGGGAGTCCATGGAGGTCCTGGGAGCTCTAGTTCCCTCTGGAACCCACATGAGCACAGGGGACTGGACACTCACTCTGGAGAAGGCTGTGGGGCAGGCCTTAGGATGGGATGGAGCCCGCTTCTCCAGTCAGCACCATCTCCCTTTACATGAACACACTGCCCCTCCCCTTCCAAGATCAGGCGAAAGCTCTGATTCTTGAGAACACATGAAGTTTTCCAGGGATGCTCCTGAAACAAATGGGCTGCAGGAACCAGAGCTGAGCTGGCCCACCTCCCTCTTACTACTGAGCAGGAGTTGAAGAGAGAGATTGGGTGGCCTCAGAACCCAGAGTGAGGGGGGCCCGGGGGCAGACGGGACCTGCATCACTGGCCCGGTACCCACTGCTTCTCCCCACAGCACACACCCCTCTAATCCCTGCAGGGGATTTTCTCATGTTCAACTAAAATTTATGGACAGAGGAGGGAAGCATCTGGGTGTATCAAAGGTGGAAGGAGGAGGAAATAGCATTCGTTGTGCCTGTTGCCTGCCTGAGACTATGTGGGGGCATTTCCTATGATTTCTGATATAATCCTAATAACAAAAGCTTGTGGTGCTACACTTCTTCCTATTTACTAGTGGAGAAATCAAAGCTTAAAAAGTCAAGTTACTTGACCAGAATCCCTCAGAAAATAAGCAGAACAGAGCCTGGGCTGTTGTTCCCTACAGCTGATCGAAAGATCTCTGTCTTCTG
Source organism: Scalopus aquaticus (assembly GCA_004024925.1). Classification (NCBI taxonomy): domain Eukaryota; kingdom Metazoa; phylum Chordata; class Mammalia; order Eulipotyphla; family Talpidae; genus Scalopus; species Scalopus aquaticus. The sequence continues at coordinate 91,383 of PVIJ01005349.1, forward strand.
GGAGCTAACATGGTTAGGAAGAGAGATGAAACCAAAATTCCCTCTTCCTTGTCTTTCCCTGTCCAATTGTTCCTTCCTTCATTCATTCAAATTCTTGATGAACAGGTATTCTCTGCTAGGCACTGTTTGAGGCACTGAAGAAAACAAACTAATCCTTCTCTCCACAGAACTCAAATTTTAATGAGGGGGGCAGTGGGGAGGGACATGAAGGGATGAACATAATAAATAGAATATGTTGAATTATTTGAGCTTGCTATTTATTATTCTACCATTTTGATCTATAAAAACGATCATTTCATACTATTTAAGCTAATAAGTAAAACATACAGAGGTGATAAGTGCTATGGAGAAAAATAAAGATGACAGGGGGTGAGTTAGGGAATCGGGGTTAGGAATTGCTGCTCCTTTTGTACTCTGAAAAGGATCTTTCTCACATGTTCATCCAACCACACACACTTCTTGCTGCCATCCAAAACCATGCCTTGGGGAAGGAGCCCAGCTCCTTCTTGGACAGTCAAGTCTCTGCTCCAGTCCCCTCCACCTCTGTCCCACTGTCAGACACACGGCTCCCAAAACACAGCCTGCTCTGTCTGCTGGGCAGCAGGCCCTCCATGGAGCTGCCCTGACGCCATTGTCTGCGGCCCTTCAGGCCCAGCTGGAGTGTCAGTGCCTCAGAAGCGCCTTCCCGAACCTTGCCCTTCTTCTCCCAGACAGTTTTAATTGCTCCCTCCTCTGCACTCACACACCACTTTATTATAGCACTTAGAACTGCTCTTCTCTTTAGAAGACGCTGTGATTTATTCATGTGCCTTATTAATGGTCCTATTCCCAGTGGCTGGTGCAGGGTCTGGTATGAAGCAAGGCTCCCGACAGACTTGAGAAGTGAATCAAGGAAGAAGAGATGCTGAATGGGAGCTGCAGGGAACAGAGATTCAGGAAATGGTGGGGGGCGGGGGGCGCTTCATGGAGAGGGTCAACGGAAATAGATCTTGAAGATGGGGAGATCGTCCCAGGGCTAGGAGAGTGGAAGCCCGCAGGTGGCCAATTCATGCTGTCCCACACCTGTCCATACCTGCTCAGCCCCTCCCATGCCACCATTCACCCCACTTTCTGTCCTCCAGCCACACCAGATTTGCTTTTCCTACTGTCCTGGAGGTTCTTATCCTCACCCCTCCTTCCAGAGCAATCCCTTTAGTACCGTCCCAGGAGTGCTTTCGTGCTTTCCTAGTAGAAGGTTGGGAAGCTTGCCCAGTTCTCCCCAGGTAATGGGAAGCTGGGGTGCCTGTTGGGAAGTAGGGTGCACTAGCTGAGTGGATGGTTTTTGAATCAAATAATCCGCATTTGAATCCTGGTTGTAACCATGGATAAGTTAGTCGTCTCTTCTGTTATTCCTCAGTCATGTCCTCTGTCTATCAGTAGCAGTAACTGTTCTGACCCCATGGGGTATCGAGAGACATGCAGAAATAAACACACACGGAGGGGCCAGTCCAGTGCCAGGTGCGTAAGAAGCGCTCAGTTAGCACTAGTCCTCATCAGGTTGCCTCTGTCCCTCCAGGGTGGACGCCATGAGTATGGGCCCTTGAGTGCAGGGCTGGGGTGTGGAGGCAGAGAGGCTGAGTCCCTTGCTTTCTGTGAGATGAAGACCAATCTCCCCCTCACACACCTTAACTAGCGATTCTCCACCTATCTGGGAACTGCATTGCCAGAGAAAGCAGAGATGCCTGAGCCCATGTTTGGCTTCTTGCCGAAAGGCTTTTCTTTGTGAGATTATATATTCTGGGCCACGTCCCTCCCATCGACACTTCCTCCCTCACTCTACTCCCTTTCTTACTCTTCCATCATAAAAATCTCCAGAAACAGGTTTTGTTCAAAGTGAATGAGGCAATAAATTCTCTCTCTCTGACAGGCCAACATGAGAGATAAATTCTATAATAGGAGATGCTGCCCTGCTCTCTTGCCCTGCAGAGCTTTGGCTGGTGTTCAGGGCTGTCCAGAGAAAAGGGGACTGCGAGGGAGGGAAAGGGGAAGGACGCCCCAGGAGTCCCTGGCCGGCGTTGGGACCTTAGCTCAGGTGGGCAGCTACTGAGCTCGGGGGGATAGTGGTCCTGCAGCAATGTGCTCAAGGCTGGGGCCAGGTCTCCCAGCTTGTCTATTAGACTAACTGACAAGCTGGGTGGAAGGAGTCTCATTCATTCATTCATCCATCCATTCATTCAAACTTCTCTCCATCAGTTCACTCAGTAGTCACCTAATAAGGATGAGCGGTACCTAATTTCCCTCAAGTATCAGCTTCTTTAAGAAACCTTCCCACAAAGGACTGAAAATATTTGCAGTTCAAGTCATACCAAAAGATTGATTTCTCTGGTAAATAAAGAGCTCCTACAAATCATTAAGAAAAAGAAACAACTTAATAGGAATCCTGGCAAAGGATACGAACAAACAGCTCACAAAAAGGGTGTACAAAGGGCTCTGAGACCAAGGTGTGTGAGAAAAGATTGTTTTTCACTCATGATGAAAGCGTTGAACATGGACATGTCACTGGGAGGCCGCCCTCTCCTCTTCAGGATGCTCAGACAGTGTTGAGGAGGGTGTGGACAGGGCCCTCCCCTTGGACAGTGAGCAGGGGTGGAGGAGTTTGATCCAGCTCCTCTGGAGGATGCCTTGGCAATACCTCCACCACGCAAATCCACACAGCCTCCACCCAGCGAACCTGCCTCGAAAGGTTTATCCCATCTCTACATGCGCGAGATTATTGTGCATGTACAAGATGGCTAACTGAAGCCTTTTCTGTCACTAAATATTGTGAGCAGTCTAAATGTCCATCACTGGGGCACTGAGTGTGGGTTTGCATAAGCTGAACACTACGCAGTCATGTAAAAATAGGCAACAGCGAATACCTTTACGCACTAACATGCACTGCACACCAACACACCTTCTCAAGTGTTCTGATGGAATGGAGTGCGAAGTGTGCTTCTGAGTGATTTGTGTAGATGTGTATGCATATAATGTATTATGTATGTATGTATGTTCACATGTAATGTAATTTATATCTTCATTTTCTTTACTTCTACATGAATAGTAGCATAATTTGTATATTAGGTACAATTCATGTAGCATGATAATATCTATTCACAAGCACACATTTTGATATCTTCTTCTATATGTTTACCTCTGTAGCATAAGGATCTGTGAACAATGACTACTTCTGGGGAACAGAGCCAAAAACTGGGATTTTGGGGGACCTGGATAGGAGGGGTTTGGATTTTGAATCTTATAAATGTGTTACCAAGTCAAGAAAGAGAGCTGTCAACATTTTTTAACATAGAGAAGCAAAGGGGATATCTTTCTGGATTCTTTTCACCAAGGCTGAGATCTGGGCATGGGTCAGATGAGTAGACGTAGGACCTGCAAAAGCTGGGGCCCAGAGAAGTCTTAGCATAGCTGGTGACTAGCCAACAGGGTGTGGTTGGAACATAGTTTGGGGGAGTCTTGGTAAAAATGTAGTTGATGAGAAACATGGTATGGATGAGACAGAGTTCTTAGGGGTCAACTGAAGGAGCTTGGGTTTTATTGCCACGACGGGCTATTGAGGGCTTTTAGCAGGGATGGGGCTGTGTATAGTTTAGGATGAGCCTGGTGGAAACAGTGTGGAGAGTGGCCTGGACGGAGCAAATGTGTCTGACTCTCCACCCGGCCTGTCCTGGCATTTGCTCATTTCATCCTCAGTGACTCTGATAGGTGGGTGGAATGAACTCCACCGTACATGAGAAACTGAGGTTCAGGATGGATAGAATATCCACTCTGGAATAAATTATAAAAAAAATATTTCAAATTAAAAAAAAAGAATGTCCACTCTGCACTTGGCCATAGTATCCACCCCTCTCATTCATTTTGTAGCACTGGCTGGGTTGTATAGCTAATCCTGTGGGATAGCACCCGAGTTACTCACCTCTTACAGAATTAGCCCCATTACACATGGACCACTGAGGTTCAGGGTAGAGTGTTAAGTGGCCTAAGTTCTGTCAGCCTCGAGTCAGGGTTCAGGTTCATGTTGGGTTGTCTCTCGATATAGCTGAGTGTAACTGTGCGCTCTGTGTGCGCTCAAGGGTCTGTGAGAATCACCATGCGATGCTGGTGGCCTTGCTTGGGGCCCCTTTAACTCTGAGCATTTGGCCAATTAATTTGATCCATGCAACTGTCAGATCTTATCAACAGGCTCCCACAAAATCTCTGGTCCCTACAGTTACAGGCTATGAAAGTCTCTGATCAAATCCATTGGAAGAAACACAGCAAAATTTTTTATGACCTTGTTTTCTCTTCTAAGAATATTGCAAAGGTCAGAGGCAGACTTCTTTTGAGCTGTTACAGAAAGGGTTAGAGGCAAGTTCTCTCTGGGTGGGGTCTGAGGGAGGTGCATTTGGCTCCAATTAAGTCAAGCTTTCTAAGTTTTCTGGCCATTTGGTTTGCATTTTCTTGTCATTTCTTTATCTACATTTCCCTGTAACTCCCATTTTATAAATGAAAAGACTGAGACTCAAAGAAGCAACAATTCACCTGAGGCCACCTGCTTTGTCAATAGTAGAATCTGCTTTTAAACCCTTGTGGAATTCCAGATCTTTCTATCATGACTTGCTTCCTTTCCTTACTACTAATGTGAATTTATTTGAATTCTCATGAAACAAACTCATAAATGGCTTGTGTTTTCTTTCACATTCAACAAAGAGAAATCCAAATTCTCCTTGGGATACTGGTGTTTTCACCGTTTGTGTCCAGGTGTCAGGCCTCTCAGATGCGGGGCCCTGGGGCAAAATGGGTGCCCGCTGCTGGAGACTGGACCCAAGAGCAGGGCAAGACAATGGACAGCTCATGAACAAGGCCTGGCTGGGGACGACCACTGGCTAGTTTAATGGGGGGGGGGGGAGGGGTGCACAGGAGAAGAAAGGTGCATTGTGTCCAGGGAGCTGATGAGGTCAGTAGAAGGGGGTTGGGAGGGGTCTGGGAACTAGAGGATGTCCTTCTACCTCTGAAGAAGGTCCAGATTCCCAGCAAGAAGAGGACCTGCTTTGGTGGAGCTGCTTCCCCTTTGGCTACCTCCTCACCTGCTGAGACCCTCTCTGGCTGGGTAAGGAAGTTCTCCAGGTTCCTTTTAGGCTCCCTGGGGCTTCCTCCTGGTACTCCGTGCCCCCTCCCCCCATGCCTAATGCAGACTCACATCTCAGTTCTGCCACTCACTCACTCTATGACCTTAAACTAAGCCCCATCAGCTTTCTGAACCTGAATTTTTTCCTGTGCAAAGTGGGAACCAACAATGTCTGTTTTCTCCACCTCCACAGCATTTGGGGGCCGGTAGATGGGCTGCAGCCTGGAGATGGTAAGGCACTGTGCAAGCTCCTGCAATGCTGACACTAACGGAACCTTCCCCACCAGCCTCTAAGGCTCCCTGTGACACTCCACCTTTACCCCACCCCTTCTTCTCTTAGGGTAATTGTAGGTTCATCTTGATTTTAATTTTTCAATTGAAAATGCTTTATGATTCTTTTAATTCTAAAAGTAGTACAGGTTGACTATAATAAAATATTCAGGAAATATATCTTTTTTTAGAAACAAACAAAAAAAAAGATTTCCAGTTTTGACATTGTCACCACATCATTTGGGGGAAGCCATTTCACTTCACTGGGTCTGGTTTCCTCATAGAGCCACTAGATCAAAGATGATACATGTAGAACCAGCAAACTGTCCTGATTCAGTCCAGTGCTCCTGGCAGACCTCACCAATGGATCACAGAAAATTTTCTTGCTCTGCCTGGATGGTGCTGCAGGATCCTTCTCAACACAGCCTCCAGGCAACCACTGCCAGTCTTCAGAGTGGCTGGGAGGAGTCTATTGTCTGTTGATCTGGAGCTCTGATGTTCTCCTGACTGCTTGGGTGAGCGAAGCCCTGTTCAGGCCCTGGAGAGGAGCTTGGAGAGTCCCTCAACTTGTCCCAGTTCAGTTGGGAGTTTCCTTTTATCTGGTTCAATCACCTCAAGTATTGTGCAGCAGATAATGGCTTCCACTGGGAGTTCCCTGAAAATTTTCAAGAAACTAAAAACAACAGCCACCACCAAAAAAGAGAAAAAATCTTGCAAAGTCAATGGAATGCAAGTGAGTAACTTAATAAATTCACACCCACACAAATGCTTGCACTCCTTCATCTCAACATGAAACTGGGAGGGGCAGAATGTTTTTGAAGCTCTAGCTCCCAAAAAGTGCACAGCATGGGGAAGGAAGCTGCAGCTAGCAGGGACCCACTTTGTGGAGGCGTTACCCTCTGTTTCTCTCCCCCAAGAGGTGAATGATCATAATCTCCCACTTTACAAATGTGGAAGCTGAAACTGAGAGAAGGAAAGTAAGTTGTCCTAGGTCATCTGGCTTGTAAGTGATATAACAGGGACTGATCCCAGCTTTGGAAGCTGCTGCTTTTTCGGGGAAGCCATGCAAACTGTCAAGTGCAAGTCCCCACAATTTGGAATATTTGTGTGAAATAAGGGGTTGTCTCATGGCTGCACTGGGAAAACACCTCACCTCAGTGTTAGCCTCCACAACCACCATCCCCTGACGAGCTTACAGCTGCGAAAGTAAGAACCACGCAGTTCTGGAGCGAGGATGGTGGGTTTGAGTTCTGGTCCAGCCAGCAAGTAGTTTCGGCTATTCTCTGAACTCTGGAAGTCTTGTCATCAAACAGTGAGGGGCCCCACTGGCAATCCAAGCACAGTGGTTAGGGTGTGGCTTCTAGAGCCAGCCTGCCTAGGTTCTTTCCTCAGTTTGGCCACATATTAGCTGTGCAACCTTTGACCTCTTTCAACCTCAGTTTCCTCATCTAGTAAAAGAGAATAATTCTATTCCCAACTTCATAGGGTTGCAGTGAGGATTGAGTAAATCAACCATGTGAAACAACCATAAAATGCCAGTCAGTAAGTGTCACCTAAGACAGAAAGGACCTCGAATTTTAGACCTATGGACCTATGGAGAGAGAAGGGAACGGTAACTTGGCACGGGGGTCCCTTGCAGATTTCATTCTGCACATAGATCAGGGGTAGCATCTTTGCTCTGGGGTTTTCTTCAAAGGAGTTGCTGAACTTCATTCTAACCTTTGGCCCAAGTTCAGTAACATCAGATCCTCCTCCAGGAAGCCTTCCTGGATGGGAGGGCTGGCTTGCTCAAGCTCCCTGCTGTGGGCTCCCAGCCCCCTGCTGCCGATGCCACCCTTTGGCCTCAGACAAAGCGGGCACCAGCAGCGGCAGCAGCCAGGCAGGCTCGGTGGCTTTCATGAAGCTGGAGCTCCCGGGAGCCTGAGCTGGGCTGGTCTGCTTTGAATGCTATTTGCATTGCAATAGGCAAGCCTAGCCTTCAATACAGGCCCCTTCTCTTTTGACAGAACAGCCTCACAATTGCCTATTGACCGGGCACCTGTTCCTGCCCCAGACATTATGCAAATGCTGGCCAGGAGCGAAGCCGCCAGCCCCCCGGGCCATTGTGCATTGAACCCTGATGGCGCCCTGCCAGCTCCCAGCCGGCCTTTGTTCCTGGGATGCACTGAGCTACCCCCTCTGCAGCCCCCACCACCCACCCGAGGTGCCCCGCCAAGGAGCCGCCTGCTGACAGCTACTTGGGTCCTTGCACCTGAAGAAAGCCCCTGTGAGCTGGAGGCTAGCCCACGCTGAGCCTGGGGTTGGGGGCCCTGGAGGCGGCAGGGACTGGTCTGGTTGGGGGCCTTTCACATCCAGACTGCCCTGGGGACTAGTGAGAGGGGCCTGGCAGGCGGAGGAGGGGGCAACCCCAACCATGCCATCTGGGGGAGGGGGGATTATAATAATCACTCTCACATCTGCTGAGGGCCTTCCAGTTTGCAAAACCCTCTCATGGCAGTTCTCCCCTCAAGGCACACCTGCCCCTTGAGGAGGTGGGAGGCCAGGGGCCCGAGTGCCTCTCACACAAGAGGGGGCTGTGTTCCCTTGGGGGGGACTGGCTTATGCCCCCCAGAGAGTCCCAGGCAGAGGGAGACTCAGACTCAGACTGTCATGCCTCTTTGGGCACTGACCTTCTCTTGTTTCCTCCTTCTTACCCACCTGTCCTTTGTTCGTGTTCACCTGGGGCTCTCTGAGCACCCGTGGGGAGCTTTGCACAGCGAGCCTCAGCCCGCCTCCTCTTTTTGGTTTCTTGTCCTCTTTTGTATTTTTGGCTTTACCCTCATTCACCTCAAGTAGTTGTCAAAGCCTGGTCCCAGGACCAGCAGCCCCAGCAACCTATTAGAAATGCCCATTCCCAGACCTCAGCCCCTGAATCAGAAGCCTCGGGGACGGGGATAGGTCTGTGTTTCAGCAGGTCTCCCTGTGTTCTGGTGTCTGGGCAAGTCTGAGGACCACCCCTCCCCACCTACGCCTTAGTGGACACCATTTCCTCCCCCACATCCTGGCTCCTCCCTGAATGACTCCTCAAACCCACCTTTCTTCCAGGCTTAGTGTTTGGCTTAGTGAACATTGGTGAGACCTGCCCCATCCCAGCTCAGGGGCCCAACTACAAGAAACTCCAGCTCCTTCAGGGAAGGCCCGTGCTGTAAGTACGCCATAGGCAAAGTCTCCTTGGGGTGATGATGGAGGAAGGAAGAGGAGAGATGATACTGAAGTCCTTTAGTGGCCCAGCTGCCTTGTGACAACTCCATGGACTCACCTTCCGGGTGGTTAATGGCACCTTGCGCCTGGAAGGAAGCAGGAGGGGTGCGGGCTGCTGAGACGTGGAGGTAGCAGTCAGCACCCTGCTGCAGCCAGGGGCACTTTGCAAAGGTGCTCAAGGATGGGGTGTTCCCCGACCCCAGCCCTGAAGTTGGAGCAGCAGATGCGCTTGGTAGGGTGGAGCCCCACCTCAGTCCTGTCCCCTCTGTCCAGTTTCCTTCCTCCGAAGAGCCAGCAGGACGGAGAACAGGCAGGAGTAGAGCTTAGCTCCGCAGTGACCCTGGGCGCCGCCCAAGCTGCCCTGCCGGCCCTTTGGCCCCAACAATCTTTTACTGGATGCCAAAGTGCTTTAAAGAGTTTGGCCCAAAGCAGGGAAATCTGATCTCATGAGAGGCCAGGACAAGGCTTTCAGAGCCAAGTGTTGGTCTGGTCTCACAATTTATCTTCCTCAAGTGCTGTCAGAGTGCTCTTTGCCTAAAAGACAAATCTAAAAGAAAAGTAAATAGAGTCAGTCCTCCTCAGCCCACGTTCCTTAGGGTGGCACTCAGGGCCCTAAGGATCTGGCTTCCTCGGCTCTGCCAGGTGTGTCCCTCTGCCTGAGGGGATGACAGTGTCATGTCAACATCCTTTGAGGCCAATGGATTAGCTTCTGCTCCTGCTAACAATCTCTTCTAATGTCTCCTCTAATGGGCAGAGCTTCCTAATCTATTCTTTTCAAGAAACATTTATTAATTACCCCCCAGGTACCAATATTCTGGACTTGGAGGGAAAGGTGCTAAGTGCCGTCTCTCAGGGAATTCCCAGCCTAGCAGAGGAAGCAGAGCACTGTAGGATGAGCATTAGGTGGGCACAAGGAAGGAAGGATAAAGCGAATTTGAAGGGAGCTCAGTTGGAGACAATTCAGCCTGGAGGGGCTTGGGATGGAGAAGCGTGGAACTAAGAGGGACTGCAAGTTCCTGGATGTGGATGGTAGAATTACCCCTAAGATAGAGAACGGAGAGAGAGAGGTAGGTTGAGGACCAGATGGGAAGATGGAGAGTACAGTCTGGGCTGAGCTCAGTCTGAATTATCTGTTGCACCCGAGGAAACACATGCCCTCTGGCAGCTGGATGAGGACAAGCTTCAGGGAGGGCTTGGAATGGATCACTGGGCCCCAGAGTACTGAAGTGGAAGGGGTCACGGGACCCCTTTCTCTTGTGCTCCCCAGACAGAAGTCATGGCAGTGTCAGCTCCATCTCTGAGGTTCCCGTTGCACCCTCTCTCCCTCAGCGCTGGGCATGCCACATCCTGGTCCTCAGCTCCGTTGGCATTTGGCGCGCCAGGAAGCAGGGGAGAGCCAGACTCTGGGTCACGGTGGCCTGGTGGTTTGCAGATTCCTCAATTCTTTTGCACCCTTACCATGTGGCTCACAGGTTGCTGCTTGCGTCACTAAGGAAGTGTTTAAGAGCAGCATTTAGGAGGGGGTCCTCCCTCCTGCTCCCCCCTCCCCGAATCAATAGTAGGGTGGAACCAGAACCACACCAGAGAGAGATGATGCTTCCCCCATTTCACGGAGGTGGAAACTGAATTCAGGAAGGAGCAGACATTTTCCACTACACTGTGGTGTCGGCAGCAAGGGCATGTGAAGAGGGGAAGACAAAGATCTCCTTTTGAAGATGTGGGATCAGAATCCCACAGAGGGGAAGCTACCCACCCAGGCTCAGGCACGGGAAACTGAGTCCTAACTCCTGGTTCAGGACCCCTATCCTGTCTTCCAGGAGGGGTAACAGTCTTGGAAGCCTGGGGTTTCTGGCCATCAGGACAAAGTGCCAGGTGAGGCCCTGACACCCAGCCTGCCCCAGCCAGGGCTCAGTAGAATGCTCTGGTCCCCACAAGGCGTTTGGGAACCACAACTGGTGCCTGTCTTGCTCCAGGAGCATCAGCTGAGAACTCCTGTGTGCGGGTTGGAACGGGAGCCAGGCCTCCCAGTGACTCCAGCGACTCTGAGAAGCAAAAAGCCTCCTCCCCTTTGCTAGAAAAGGAAGCGGATGGCAGAGGGATTCTGCTCCAGACCCGCCCCCACAGAGGCAGGTGGGGAGGAAGGGTTTGCACTGAGCAGACTTTCCTCTCTCCACACCCCGCACAGTCCCGTGTTGGCTCCCATGGCGCTTAGTTCTGAGAAGGAGGCCCCTGAGACTCGCTTCTTGAGCTCCTGTGTGGGGTTGTCCTCTTGGGCTCACTTCCACCTGACCCAGGAGAGAGGAGACAGCTTTGGACGGGGAGGCCTAGACCCAGGCCCAGCTCTGTCACCACGTCACCCAGAGGCCCTGGTGAGGTCCTTCTGCCATTTGTGGCCCCACTTGCAGTGTGCTCAAGGTTGAGGCGGGCCGCCTTGTATTTGCAAGAGTTGTTTTCAGCTCTGGCCACCTCCTTGGGGGTGTGGGCATCCGTGGCCTCGAGAATGACTTACTCTGTGGGCTTGGGAACTGTGACTCAGGCTTCATCCTTCCTGGTTACCAGTCCCTGATTTACAGACCAGACAAACTGTATTTTCTTTGTGACTCGAGATGGGGGTTAATGGAGATGGAGCTCCTCTCTCATCTGTCACAGGGTAAAACTGCCTGACCGCCTGGGCTCTCGGAAGTTCGTCTAGGGTGGCTTAAAGCCAAGAGAGAAGCTGTGGGCCTTTGTCCCTCATGTCCGTCCCCTCTCCTCCATGGCTTCCACAATTCCATGGGCCCGCATGGCCACCCTGACCCTTGGATGGCCTGCCAGCTGTTCTAGTCTGCTCTCAGGCCACCAGCTCTCCTTGGGGAAGTGACTCAGGCTGCGTTCACTTCGCCTCACTTAGACTTACGCACTTTCATCTGCTAGGTGCCAGGTCCTGGGCCAAGCCCTCTGGACACTTTCTCTTTTATATTATTATTTTTTTCATCCTATTTTATAAGATAAGAAACTGAGGCTCAGTGGGGTGTCAGGAACTAGGTGTCAGATGCAGCTGAACTAGAACATTCTGCTGCCTTACTCCTTGTCATTCTTAATTTCCTGGTAATCCTGTTGTTCACTTTTACCATGTTAAAGTACAGGTTTCCACAGAGGTCTACTGGAACTGTAAGCTTCTTTTCACACCACCCCTCACCCCTGCCTGGCCTGAAAAACCTTTTCTCAGTTCTTAGCGCCTAGGAAGCTGATGATCCTGTAGTGGAACCACAGAGGAAACTGTTCACAGCTATGACACTACCCAAGTTCTACCCAAAGGAGGGTGTGGCCTTTAATTCTAGTTATAGGGCTCACAGAATATTCCAGAAACAGTAGAATATGAGTTTAGCTTGCTTGTCCATCTATGTTTAAGTCCTAGTACTTCACAAATAACTGTGGGACTCTGGGAAAGTAAATCGTTTCATGCCTCAGTTTCCTCATCTGTCCAACAAGGTTAGGGTAGCCCATAGGTCTATTGCAAATAATAAATGCAAGTGATTGCACGTGCGGGAGTGGGTCTGCCACGTGCAGCCTTAGTCAGTGTTGTAGTGGTGGAGTCATGAATGCGCTGGGCATGAGGAGGGGACTAGGTGCTTATTCTGGCTTTTGAACTATTTTTTCTCCTGCTACAAGGTCCATGTCCTGGGCCTAAATGGGGAGCTGAGGCCCGGATGCGTTGCCTCTCTTGTTTGTCCTTTCTTCTCAGCCTGCGTGGCTGACCCTGGTGGGTACACGAAGAGGTAGGGGACCATTTTTGCATCCTTGGTTCCGGCAACCAGCTGAAGAATTACATCAGAGGCCCTAAAAATTCCAAGGTAATGTTGGCCAGGTTGGGTGCTCAGTAGCCCTGGCTGCAATGAGTTACCTGCAGAGCACAGAGCTTGGCGCTTAGGACCAGCAGGGACATCTGTGACTCTGCCTCGGGCCTGGGGGCTGCTGCTGGAGCCAACAAGAAACAATGCCTGAGACCCCAGGAAATGGGACGAGGAACTCTCCTCACTCCTGGACTGTCTGGCAGGTAGTAATTTGGCAGCGAGTGGCCTAAGTGGCAGTGCAGAAATTTATTTTAGGAGCCCTTAACCTGGGGTGACAAGACTCCTTCCTTATGGTTGGAACTGAGATCCGGGAAGGTAGGTCGGACAGAACATGAAGGGCAGCCCGGCAGCCTGCTCCCATCGCCTCTTCTGTGGAACTTGCCTTCCTCCCGATAACCAGCCACTCCTGAGCTGACTCAGCACAGCGCGTACAAATGGCACTGTTGGCAAGGCCAGCACAGCCCCTGACCTCTGGTTCTTTTGGGGGGAGGCACTACCCATGTCTGATGCAGGGCGATCAGTAAGGCTCCACAGGAGACTGTCCCAGGCTGGTGTGACTGGGGTGCATAGCAGGGCTTCCTGGGGCTCGGTGGCAGCTCAGACGTGATGGACAAATAGTCAGCAAGGCAGGAACGGGTGAAATAGAGTGTTGCAGGCAAAAATAGTGGTGTCTGCAAAGCCAGAGAAGAGGGGCTGCAGGGGGAGGAAGAAGGAGAATTAGCACAAGGGTGAGGAAGAGGAGAAGCAATCACAGTAGTGGCAGAAGCAGGTGGTTTGTGTGGCCCTGCATGTGAGGGTGAGGACGGTGACAGTGCATGGGAGGACGAGGACAGCAGACCTTGTTGACCATGCTGTGGCGTGTACAATCCACTGAGGGCCGGGGAGGCCGCGGCAGGTTTGTGGTGAACAGAGAGCTTAAGCCCTGCTTCAGAGTTTACAGACTCTGGCTTCTGTGTGGGGAGCAAGGAAGGCAAGGAGCAAGCCCAGA
>PVIJ01005350.1:0-104856 GCA_004024925.1 Scalopus aquaticus
TTCCCACTCTCTCTTTTCCACCTGTTGGGAACTTCCTTGGGAAATACCGATTTGCAAAATCTTACAAACTGACCACCCCTCAACAACCCAGCTGACTTTTAAGGAAGAGATGGTTCTAGAAGGGTGATCAAAACGTAAGTCATTAAAAAAATGTCCATAGACTTACACATGTTAGTCTTATATGTTATACATTCAGAAAGTTGATAACTTAAGCAATCTCAGGATTCATCATCCCTTGAATGAAAAAATAACATTATCTAGTGATGATCTTCTTGTCCTTAAATAAAAACCAGATATCAGTGTAGAAATGTCTGCAGTGGGGAATCCATAAATATACAAAACATCCACATGAATAGGGTAAGACCACTATTTGAATGAGAAAACAAGCAAATGATCTGTGTGGATCCAAGGAATTTGTTGGTTGATTATATCATGACCTATAGCCTACAGGGGTAAGGCTTCCTTTTATAATTAAATCAAAATTATTTGCTTGCTTGTATCAAAAGGTTGGTGGTTGTCAAGTACCCACCCTACTATTTTTAAGGATTTTTAATTTAAGTGGCTCACTCCATAGGGTGGGGTTAGTACTGGTCACTTCTTGTTCTGATTTTCCACTTTAATTATTAATCTCACATCCATCTTGCCTAACATCTGCCCTGCATCCAGTCACATACACGTCCCTTGCCTTTGGTTCTCCAAATAAATGTTTTATCTGAGGTATAAAACACCAGAAGTGCTCACATCACAACATAACACAGCAAATAAAACTTAAATATTCTCTTTAATTTCTCTCTCTCTGTCGTCAGGAATTTTTAATAACTCTTTCCCACCACTCCAGTCTTTCATCTGATTCCATAGAATCTTTAAAGTATCTTAGTTGTAAAAGTGAATTGCAGTTTCAAGTGTATCAACATTTTTTAAATTTCAAGACATAGCACCAGTATCCTAAGCAAAATATATTATCCCAAATACTCTTACTTGTATTTCTTTAATTATGAAGAATTTGACCATCTTTTCATTAGTTTAATCACCAATATTTATTGATAAGCAACTAGTGTCCTTTTTTCTATTAAATAGTTGGTAGTTTTCTTATTGACTTATAAGAACTCTTTACATATTAGAGATAGTAACCCATTGCCATATATGTTGCAAATATTTTCCCTCTTTGTTTCTTTCCTTAGGTTTTTAATGATGCATCTGGTTCCAAGGGTATGTCCTTGAACTTATGATTTCTAACTTTCCAGTGACCTCAGCTGATGATTGGTGAAAAACCCCACAGATGTAGGGTAACTGGTTTGATGGGGGCCAATCTTTTGATATTAGTTTTGTTTGCTTTCCCATCTTATTCTTACTTTTTTTCCCTAGCAAACCTTTTTTAAGTACTTAGGATTATACCCAGCTGATGCTTTTTGGTCTTCTCCTTAATAGAAGGAAATGGCAAATCCTCTTTTATGAAGGACCAGTCCTAGCCCCTCCTTTGGATTGTCAGATTAGTTTTCTATATATCTCACTTGTCTTTTTTTTTTTTTTTTTTTTTTTTTTTTTTTTTTTTTTTTTTTTTTTTTTTTTTTTTTTTTTTTTTTTTTTTTTTTTTTTTTTTTTTTTTTTTTTTTTTTTTCCAGTTTTTACACTTCTGTAGTTTGGCGGCAAGAGCGTTATTTTACTCAGTTTGGGGAGAAAGAAAAGCCTGACAATCTATGTCTAGGCTCACTCCTTTCCAGAAAACTAACCTTTATTTTTGGTGTTTCTCTAGTAAGTGCCTTCTATTTCTTCAGTCCCCCAGAGACCATTCTTGCTCAGAAGAACAGTTTAAAGTGGGCCAGCAGCATGGCAGAGGCCACATGAGCACTTAGGCCACAGTGAAGGAAACCCTGGTCTCTCCGACCAAGCCAGATGCCCACAGAAGGCTTTGTGTCCTAGATGATGTAGGGCCTTTGGGAGCATTTAACGCGTAGAAATCCTAACCCTTAATTTGCTTTGCTGTGCTTCTAAAGTTTATCTAGGAAATGAAATGTGCTTCTTTGATAAAATATTCGCACCTCTAATAACCATTAGCTGTTGAGAGATATACAATAATGAACCCATAGCGTGTGCTTGGTAACGAAGCCAGTTTCCCCATCACCAATGTTTCTCACTTTCATGTTCTTAAGACTCAGGAGGCAGCTATTAAAACCCAGCTTTCCTGGCCCTGCCCCCAGAGATCTTGCAATTGCAAGTAAAGGTGGAAGCTGCATTATTTTAACTATTACAAGGATAATTTGGATATCTGTGGTCTTTGGGTTACTGGCTTTGAGAATATTTTCTTAGTCCATCAAGAGATCTCAGCCTCATTTGTGATGAGATGATCCTTTGTTATTAGGGGACTGTCCTGTACACTCTAAGATGTTTAGCAGTATCCCTGGCCTCTACCAAGTATAAGCCAGTAGCACCACCCTCCCCTCCATTGTGATGATCAAATATATCTCCAGACATTGTTTAACATACCCCCTGGAGGTAAAATCACCTTCAATTGAGATGTCAGACTCAAGAAAATAAATGAAAAAATGTTAATTAAAAACAGTTTTTAACTAACATGTTCAGACCCTTGCACTGATTTCATTGAACAAACTAAAGAAATATTTTTGGGCACCTGGTATGTACCAAACCTTTTATATTAAAAATATTTAATATAATCACATCTATCACTTTAATATTTTTATAGATGAAAGAAAAGGAAATGTTCTTATAAAGTAATATCTATTGCATCCTAAACATGCATCCTAAATTAACATTATCAATAGTTTTCTCTAGGATATAACCAAATCCTAAAATTAGTTAAGAGAACATTGACATTTCTGTAGGAAAGAAGTAATTCAGGTTGAGGTCAGTGTGATTTGTTGAACTCTTTCTAATAATGAAACAAGTTTGATTTATAAACTTGATGCTTATTCTAATTTAGGAATATATGAAGAAAGTGATGAAGTACCTGCCATAATGCTGTACAAAATCTTATCTCGTATTTTTAGGATCCTTCCTTGCAGAGTCTCTGGCCCATATAAATAAAAATCTGTATCCAAAAATGCCCATTTCGATGGGAGTTTTTCCACACAATAGTAAATTGTTAAAAAATAGATCGCAATGTAGGGCACCCAAATATTCACTGCTTAAGTCAGTGGACAGAGGAACCAAAAGGAAGGAAGGAAGGGAGGGAGATAGGGAGGGAGGAAAGGAGGGACGGAAGGAGGGAGGGAGGGAGGGAGGGAAGGAGGGAAGGGAAGGAAGGGAGGAAAGGGAGGGAGGGAAGGGAGGGAAGAAGGGAAGAAAGGAAGGGAAGGAAGGGAGGGAGGGAGGGGAAGGAATTGATAGAGCCAAAGCTCTGTAATCTCTGGCTACTGGTCAGTAAATTCTATTGAAATTCAACAGTGTAACAAGAGACAGCATACAAAAAAGATGGTGAAACAGTTCCTGATTGACAAGAAAAAAGAAGCCTATTGACATTCGGGAGCCCTGAGGAGAACAGCTGATGTCTCCATTGTAGCCTTTATTCCCTTTTTTTTAGTAAAGGTGTGAATAAAACTGAAGGCAGGAAAGAAGCCATTTTTATTTTTAAAGTGCCCTTTGAAGAGCACACTTTCTGAGCAGTTGCAGATGATGTCATTTCTTTGTATTGGAAATCGCGGGCCTATGAGCACTGCAAAGACCCGGACCCTGGCAGTTGTCTATCCCTGCTATGGTTAGCAGGCAGACAGAATCGCCTTTCAGAAGAGGACCCTAAGATCTTGGCCAGAGGGCAAATTAGGATGTAAACTCCTAAGAGAGCAAGGGACAGTGCCTTGAAAAGCTGGAGAGAGACAGTCACTAGGAAAGTGAAAACCTTATACCTCATGGAAAGTTTGAATTCAAGAAATCTGACTTTGTTATTTCCCTCTGCAGAGAAATGTGCAAACTAAGATAACTACATGCTCTTTTGGGGGGGAGGGTGGGGGGGAATATTTTCTATATGGGGTCTTTCTGGTTGTCTTCAGTCAGGCTCTCTAGACAGTCCATTTTCAAAGGGTCATTAACATTATTTAAATATTCATGGTGGGGGAGGGGATCACAGACTGAAATTTCAGACAGCTCGGGAGTGGGGGAGGGCTGGCCACTCGCCTAATCGAGCCCCACGCTGTGTATCAGCTGCCTCTTTCCTCGACGCTGGCTTTGTTAACACGCGCTTCGACACCAGGTGCCACAACGGGGAGGGCAGCAGGAAGCCTCCGGGGATCAGTGAGATGGAAACATCCCTCTCCACAGCTCAGTCTCCGGGCCACATCAGGGAGCGGCCCAAAACTCACGGAGACCCCCTTCCCAGCCACAAAGACGCACTTCCCAAAGGTTTCCTGCAGCCCTACTTACCAGGGTACAGTCGTGGCACTGGGTAAGGGCCGAGGGACTCGCTCCCCCTTGGGTTGGAACTCAGCAATTCCTGGGGTGGTGAGCGCGCAGAGGCACATACTTCTCTGTACACTCACATGCACGTATGTCTGCACCGACACACGCGCACACACGCACGCACGCCGACACGCCCACTACTGCCCTAACACAAGTGCACAGAACTACGCGCAGAGCCCTTTCCCCTGTTTAGAAATACGCCGCTTCGCTTGCCCTGCCCCTCCAACCCTCCACTCTCTAATCTATCCATTGGTTCACTTCTTGGTTTCTTGGTTGGGGTTTGACTCAAAGCCCGCGGGAGCAGGGGGAGGAAGGAGCGGGCGCTCCAGCAGGGGCCGACCGCGGGCGGTGCCGGGCGCGGGGGCGGGGTCGGGGGCGGGCTCCGGGCGGCGCTCCCAGCCCTCCAGCGCGCCCTGTGGCCACCGCGCTGGCAGATGCGCTCGCCCCGGCACGGGGCTGCCGCGCTCCTTCCCGTGGAGTCTCTCGGACGCCCCTAGGAGACGGCAGTGGCCACACGACGCAGGAGCGGAGCCCAAAGACTATGTCCCCGGGATCTGGCTCCCAGAGGTGGGTGTCAAAAGCTGGGCGCGGCGGCCCCGGACACTACGTCCCTTGGGCGCCCTCCTGATGTTGGGGCCTCGGGAGTGGGAAAAGGGTGGTGGTGGTGGGGGGGCTGGAGATTTGGGGAGCCTGTGGAAGCACAACGGACTTTAAAAGGGATTTTTATGGCTCTTGCCTGGCGGAGCGTGAGCGGGGAGGGGGCCTGTCCATAAAGGGCTGTGGCCATGTGGCTTTGAATTCCCAGATCCGGGGGAGGACAAACCTTTAGCTGCTTTATTCAGTACTCACATCTGCTTTTTTAAAAAATGAACTTAGGAACCCCATCCTTATACACACAGACACGCGCGCGCGCACACACACACACACACACACACACACACACACACACACACGCACAGCGGGGCTGACCAGGAAAAGCAGTGAAATCAAACGCCTTCGCCGCCTCCCCACACCCGGTAGCTGCGGTGGATGGAGCCGCCGGCTCCAGCTCGCGAGGAAGACGCGGGTCTTCCCTCCTTAGAGGGCACAGCTGGGGGAGCCGGATTCCCGACTAGCCGGAGCCTTTTTGCCCTGGGGTCCAGGGAGCTGAGATTGAGGAGCTGTTGCCGGGCGAGAAGGCAGCCCATTGCGCCAGAGGGAGCAGCGTTCGAGTCCAAGCTGAGCCCTGAAGTTCGACCTGAGGCTGGAACCCCAGCCGTTAGGGTCTGTTGTTGTAGCCCAGGGTAAAACTGGAAGGTCCGTCTCTTGGGCGCCCCTGGGGAGACCCTTTGGAGAGTCGACGGGGCGGGTTGTGGTGGTGAGCGCTGAACTAGCCGCGTTTATGACGAGGGTGAAGGCGCCCCCGCACGAGCGGGAGCCGGAGATGCTGGCGGCCCCGAGAAACTGCAGAGAAACGAAGTGAAGGACAGGACTGAAACGAAGTCCGCCGAAGAGCCGGGAGCCCGGGAGCCGGCGGAGGGAGCGGGGTGGCGGGCCAGACCGAGAGCGGTGGCGCTGGTGACCGAATGAAAGCTGGTGGCGGAGGGGCCTCCGCAAGCAGGACTCCCGTGAGCTGCACCCTCAACCTGGTTACTGGGCTCCCCTGCGCTGAGGAAAGACGCTCCCAGCCTTGGGAGCCCTCTCCAGCTCGCAGTAATAGGGCGTTTGGGAAGGAGGTTACGCCCTAGGAGGGACGGTGGATTTTCTCTGCAGACCTGGTCAAGTCAGTTTCCCGCCTGGGGCAGAGTGGTGTGGCACTTACAGCCTGTGTGGTCGCACTGTGACAAACCCGTACCCTTTCCTGTGGAGTTTTTAAAGTGCAGCGACATTAATTTGGGCAAACTTCCTCTTTTTTTCCCCTCCTAAATATATTTACCTTTGAAAAGATCTTTCTCTCTTTCCCTCCTCCCTCCCTCCTCCCTCGCTCCCTCTCTCTTATACTTGTCTTATTGTATATTTTATATTCTTGAGTCATCGAACAAATTAACTTCTAGGAAGCATGGTTTTAATACAGGTAGGTTCGCTCGCACCCTGAGGCTGAAGAAGTTCAAACCCATCACTCGCCATTGTAATCTCAGGGTATTTGTTATTTTGACTTTGTTCTAATTAAAGAGCATTCACTTAAGCATCACACTTTTCTTCCTGGAAATGTTCCCAATTTAGTTAAACACTCTTTCTCCCAGTCTGGCAGCTTCACCGACATTGATCGATAAAATTTCATAACAGCATGTCTAGAAATGAAGTGTATCTAGTAAGGAGATTTTCTTTGTGTGTTTGTTTTTTAAAAAAGCAATCTCCTAAGAATTAAAAACTTATCCTAAAGCCCATTTTAAAGAACTGTCTACTGCCAGCTCTCCTCAGTTTTGACACTGGTCCTTTCTTTAAAGGTTATTTTCTCTTTGAGTGGGCACATCCCAAGATCCTTTTTTTTTTTTTATAATATATATTTTTATTGTTATTTATGTCTTTTACATTTTGCATTCCCCTTGGGTAGCCCACCACCAATTCACCCGTGATCCATCTCCATGGTCCCTTGTGTTCTTTTCTGTTCCATTTTGTGCCCTTTCCCTTATAGCGAGCGCATGCAACGGTTTTGGCTACAGCAATAAAATGCGTCCTGAAGCAGGAAAAAGGAAAGTGATACTACTTGGGTCTCCCAGCCCCTCTCCTAGCACATGGTGCAGTAAGTGTTGGGACATTTCTCTGGAGTTCATTTCAGCTTCTTTCTGGGATGCTGGGTTTTGAGATGGGACAAATATTTTGAAATACCCATTATCTCATAGTTCTGGCATGACAGTTGACACAGTCTGCTGCCTTCAGAGTTAAGGGTAGTGTTGTCAGAATTTATTTCACTTTCACAAGTGGTTTATTCTAACTCAGTAGCCTCAGGATCTCTGGCTAATAAGGCGAAGCAGGTTGTCTTTGCTATCAAGTGAGAGGGGAATGATCCACTATTTGTTCCATCTCTAAAACTTTAAGTATTTTATTATCAAACTAACTTAGGGAGTGTTACTTTTTAAAGATGTTAACACCGTGGATTTTCTAATTATAATCATTGTCTAAATAGCCATTTTTGTAGATGGGTTAGGTTCTTAAAACTCACATGTCCCAGATTTCTGTCATAGCTGTCCTTGCATGTCTCTGCTTATTAGGGCAATGAGAAATTTTTCAAATAAAGGTGAAATTGCATTTGGGATGGAGGTTGTGTTGAGATATTTTAATAATTGAAAGAGGAATATGTTGAACATGTATTTCTGAAGTCCAAGAACATGGTGCTTAGTTCCTATCTTTAATTTAAAGGATGTATTTCTTGACACTGGTAGAACTGATACTCTGTCTTGAATTAGCTTCTGGAATGGCTTTCTTTGATCTTAAGAAACATGGGCATTACCATTTGCTTAGATTATCTATTAAGGGCCCTGGCTAACTTTTGGAAATTCAAAGTAATTGATTGGTAATGCTTATCACATTCTGCACTTTGAATAAGTGCCAACATAAAACCCAGATGGAGATTTTCTGTGAAGCTTAGTAAACACTGGGCTGAGGGGCCCTCATGGGCAGCAGCCTCGCCCAGCAGTACTGGGGTAGCTTGTCCCGAGGAATGCAGTCTTCATGAACCAAGATGGAAGATGCTTATTATGTGTCTTGTTAGATAGTCCCCTTCTAAGAATATGTAAGATTGCAAGTTTTGGATATTTGCCCTTTGAACACATTTTTCAGGAATGTATTTTAGGAAAGTTGAAATCATTTCTGCTTTAGCAAAAAAATCCACTATTTTGCATGAAGAGAAAGTTCTAGAGTTTGTCTATGTGATTTTAAAAGTACTTGATTAATTAGAATACTTGAGAAATGGAGTGCTCTAAGTATGACAATAACCAAAGTCTAAGTCTCAATTTAAAAACTGTTTTAACTGGTGATGAAAGTGTCTCTAAGATGTAATGAATGACTATCCTGCCTTCTGCTTTGCTGAGTTTAGGTGGTGATTACACTGTTCTTTCCCTTGACAGTTCAGGATTTTGTAGTCTCAGTGTGATGTTAGCATAGATGCAAATTATGATTTGTAGGAGTGTAGGAGTATAATTGTGGAACCTACTCCAGGACAGACTTTGGGGGCTGGCTTTTGAGAAAACTGAATTCTGCCAAGCAAATTTCATTTCTGTCTTTTGTCCCGCTCTCTTTAATAGTAGATTGCCATAAAAATCAATCAATCAACACCATACCATTTTCCTACAATATAGAACAGGTCTAGCAAGGGGTTCTTTTTTCCTTCTGAAGTGAGTTCTCAGATTGAGGAGGTGCAGACCAAGACGAAAGTATAGAAGGGACTGAGGAATCCTTGGGCCCCCGCACCTCCTTTTCTCTGCACTACTCCCCTCTCTCATCTAGGAGCACCCTAAAGACCCTAGGAGAAACAAAACTGGCATGTTTTTGATGGGAGTTTCAGAATGACCCAATAGACTATGCAATTGGAGGCAGTACTACTGGTTTTGGAGGAAGATGCTACTGGTTCTTATCCAGGCAGAGAGCAGAGATGGGAGATGAAATGATGATATTCACCCCATCATTGAGGTGTACAGTTTTTGTTTTGTCTAATTTTTTTATGTAGTAGAGGAAATATATCCTGGTTGAGTAGGTTATAGTGTGAATGCTAGACATGAGAGATGCAGAACTTAGTAGAGATTGTCACTGTCCTTTGAGCCATTTTTAAATTTCAAATACTGAGAGGGGCTTTGTGTTTAGTTTTTATGCTTGATTGGAGCAGACTGGGTGAGCAGAGCCATCTATACAAATACTGTAATAACACGCTAGTCATCTGGAAGCATGGTGGGGACCAAAGCACTAGCCCCTTGGCCAAATTTTCTTTAAGATCTGGAGCATGTCATAAGAACTGAAACTGACTTCCTCAGTTATAAAAATGGGGCTACTATAGTTGCCTGTTTCAAAACTGTGTTAAATGACATGTACATTAAGCCCCTTCATATGTTGTATTTTCCCCCAAATTGCTTGGTTGTTTTCTAAAGTTGATATCTCGTCTTCGTCTTTATGGTCGATCCAAATATGTGAACAGTTTTTAAAGCAAATTTTTAAAATTCCAGCAATCATGTAGCATACCAGATGGAGAAGCTTTGAATGTGGAGTTTCTCCAAACCTGACTTTCCCTCCCAACCCCGCAAGTCCTGTGCTGAGCAAGGGGTTCCTTTGGTGGCCATCCTATCTGTGCCCCAAGTCTCTTCCAGGTTGTTTGTGGTGATGCTCTGGGGCTAGGACTCAGCTAGAACTTCCTGTGGCAGAGATGGCCTTGACTCTGGGAATCCCCAACTGGAGGCATTTTGACCTGGGGGATTCTCACTTCCTTCTCTCCTTACCAAAGCACTTACTTATTGAGGCTTCTTCTATGATTTCTTTTATGTTTCCTCTTTTCACCTTAACTCAGAATTTGTTCCTCACTGGAAAAATGGACCCACATTTTCAGGACCCTAATTCTGGACTTGAAATTCACTCGGTGATATAAGCGTGATGGATGCCAGGCGTGTCCCCCTAGAACTGCTGCAGGACTCTCCCTCAGCTATAAATGACTCTCTTCCTGAGGAACGGGGATTAATATTTTAAGCAAAGATTTGTCATGAAGATTAAAATGAAAAAAGATTTTCCGAAGAACCTCAGAAGCCTAGTGAACCGGGTCTTTTTGTTCAGCTGTTTAACTTTTTATGGATTTACAGCAGAGTTTGCTGGTTGGGTGGATTATCGCATAGCACTGTGGGGCGGACATACCAGAGACATTATTTTGAGTTGATTTCTAAGCACTGTGAATCATTTTAAACAAGCACATGTGAAAGGTATCCTCCACCCTTGCTTCAATCCCTCCACCAAATTCAAGGTGCCAGCCAGCACTGGGCACTGGACTAGAATAAGCCTATGTATTTCAAGAAGTGAGTGTTGAAAAAGCAGCTGGGAATTCACAAGCAACATGATTTCAAAAGCAGAAATGGTAGCTCCGAACAGGGTTTGTGTTGCCTCTGCAAAGTTTTCTTTTTAGTCACTGTCTGCTTGGAGGGAAGTCCCCTCTCAAGATTTCCATGGGGGCTGGGGGGGACTGTCCAACTCAGGTGCCGTGACTCCCTGACTCCCGTGTCTATTCTGTTTAAGGACCTCCACGCAGTGTCTTGGGAATCTGCCTTGTTTGCTTGCGCAGCGCTTCTGCATTTGTGCTTCAGTGCCCTAGCGCCTGGCACTGTCTCGGGGTCACACGCCCCAGAGGAGTATGGATGCTTCCTTTTAATCTAAGCAGATGCCAAGTAAAACTTGAGAGGCTTTTGACTCAGGGTACAGGCCTGTAGAGGAGAGCCCCCTGCCCCCCACGTATGGTCCCATCGCTAACCTAGGAGAAAAGGACCAGCATTTGGCCCAGGTCCCAGCGAAATTCTGAAGTAGACGGCAGAAGTAGACTGATTGTCCTAACCTGTTGCCTTAGGTCTTGGACAATGTCACTGCTACCACCCAGAGGTGATCCTGGGGCCACTACAGTGTGTCTGTGGGTTCTGCTTGAGCTTTCTGCCCCCTCCCACCCCAGCCCCAAACCTCCTTATCTGCTACATAGAATTGGTGAGAGACTGAGTCAATGTATAAAGATGGGAACACACAGGTCCAGAAATACCACCTGTCTTTGAACTACTTAAGATGTGTTCTAGCCGTACTTTCACGGGCACCTCGAAGGATTACTACAGAACAAGGAGACGCGGAGGTTAGAGCAGTTTTCTTGGGTTGTAAGAGGGGCCTGGACTGGAAGTGCAGCATTTAGAGTAGGGCAGAGGGCAGTTCTGTCAGGACTTTCAGGTTTTTTGTTTTTGCTGATGAGAAGAAAAGTGTGCAAGGAACAGCCACCCATGCCACACCAATTTCTGTTCGGAGTGAGGGGTTCCTTTGGTGGCCATCCTGTCTGTGCCCCGAGCCTCTCCCCAGCTTGATTGTGGTGCCGCTATGAGGCAGAGATGGGACCCTGGGAATCCCCAGCCGGAGGCGCTTTGACCTGGGGGACTCTGCCTGATTTCCTTCTCCACTCCTTACCCTGAAGACCTGTGCACTTTTGAGACTTCCATGTTTCCTTTATGCTTTCCCTTTACATTTTGAGTAACTCAGAAATTGTTTCTCACTGGGAACAATTTCCTATCTTTCCTCAGCCACGGCAGACTCCCAAGCAGAGCTCTGCCAGGCTACACCTGGGTGAAATGCGAGTCAAAGGTGTGAGGAAGAGCAAACCCCACATTACAGAGGGCAGTTAACTGACTGCAGCCCTCTCCCAGCTCGCTGACATCATCTGCACAGTGGAATAATGCAGAAACTTTGTTTGGAGTAAGTTTGGAGATACAGCCTGTAAGTGGAGAAAGATACCATTGTTTAGCTCTTTTTATGTGGGGGTTGGGGGAGTGATTTTTCCAAAGGAATAAATCTTAGTTCATATTCTAGAAATTCAAGTACTTCCCAACCCTGAATTCAAAAGCCCTCTCTGTATGTATATTCAAATCAAGGACCTTGCACTATGACTATGTGATCCCAAGGCTATATTTAGTCTGGCAAACTTGAATTTTGCGTTAGAACATTTTATCCTTGGAAAGGATAGCAGGAATTCTCCTCTGACACAATTACAGATGAGCAGAATTTTTTCGTGAGGTGGGAGCAGGGTGCAGGATGGACAAAATATACTGGAAATTTAGTTTATGTCCAAAAAGTGTCTGAATATTCCTATTTGGGGCCACTTTTCTTTTAGAGAAAAGTTCAAATCGGTGTTAAATGCAGCACAGAGATAGCTTTCAAGTGGGAGGCATTGGTTTTGCATGAAATCACAGTGTATACATTGTTTTTAAATATTCTTTCATCATATGCTTCATTAGCAAAACAACTCACAGCCTCCAAAGGATGACAGATGTTACAGTATAACCACTGTAGAGGTTATAAGAGAGAACAACAAAAGGGGAAGAAATCCCTCCTCTGAGCCACCACTGAAAGGAATTTCTTTTTTAGGGAATTCCTTGTAATCCCCACCTCCCATGCCTTGCTGTTAGTTTTGATGCTTGAATTCCCTGGAATCCCCAGGGTTGCTGGGAGGAACAAAAAGGGAAGAGGAAGGGAGCTGACATTTTTTTTGAGTGCCAGATGCCAAACTGGTTGCTTTATCGCCATTATCCTACTTAATCCTTCCAGTCACCACCATTTTTAAAATGAGGATGATGAGGCACTTGGAGGTAACCAGCCCAGGGTCTCGCAGCTGTATCATGCCAGGCGGGTTTCCCTCCCAGCTCGCTTCCTCTCGTTAAATCAGTGCGGGGGTGGGGGGGGGAAGGGGGATGGGGGGTGCCTTGTGCTCGGAGTATGAGCTGAGAACCTATAGTGTTGGCATCACTCAGGAACATACTGAAACTAGAGAGTGCTGAGCCCAGTCCAGATCTATGGAATCAGAATCTGCACCTGTGTGCATCTCCTGAGAAGCTCTGCCCCCTGGGGCTAGGAGGGGGAAGGCTCACTAGTTACCACTATGAAAACTGACCAAACCTCAGGACTAGAATCAGCACACTTGACCAGAGCTTCTAGAATCTTGTGGGATACAACTAAATAAATGTCAACAATGCTCAGGACAGCTCCCTCCACCCCCCAACCACAGAGAATTATCCTTCCCAAAATGTTCTCCGTGCCAGACGTGCAAACCACAGTCTGGTTGTCTGTATCTACAAGGCACATCCTGTGGATAAGTTTCTGTAGCTTCAAATATATGCAGATCTCTAAATGAGATGGTGCAAATTGCAGTGTGTTATGCAAATGTGATTCTTTTTATTGGGACTGGAAATGAAAGAAGAGCTTAAATTTGCAGCATTAAAGATTTCCCTTAGACTTTTGAGAGTGGAAATGTTTCAGAACATGTGTCAGCCACTGGAGGTGGTAAGAGGTGGCACTTCCCTTAATCTTGCTAGGCTACTATGCCTTGGTTATTTTATTTTACTTCCCAAACCTGCTGGACCTCTGTCCTGTCCTTTAGCTCCCAAACAGGCTGTGCTGGGTCAGCTGTGCCACCTGGAGGCTGGGGGAGGAAAGGGAATATGAAAGACTGGTGAAGGGAGGTAAAGCCTCCTTCCCTCTCCTCCTCCCTGTGCCCTGGGAGCTATGCATCTCCTTCTCTGCTCACTCTACTGATTTCATTCCGCCAAGCTGCAGACACTCACTGGAAAACAGCTATCCTTTCTTCCCTTTTCTTCCTTTCTTTAGATTCTGGTCCGAAACTGTCTTCTCTCCATCTGTGCTCCCTTCTCTTCTTTCTGTCTTTTGTCCTTTGTGAGCTGAAAATAAAACTGAAGCATGACTAGAAAGTGAAGCCAGTATGCTCAATGTCTATTAAGGACCTTGGGGACTTTAAAACTGAAATTGTATCCAATAAGGAGCCCGTGGCACAGAGTTGCTGCAAAGTGGCTACCTACTTTCTTGTATGAATCTGATTAAACTTGCTTTTGAGCTCCAGAATTGTATTTCTTGCTCTGTTCTAGTGTGTTTCCAGCTTTCTTTCATTGCTGATGTCATAACAATCATCTCCTAATATTTCTCAGGGAACATTACTAGAAAAGCAATTTTTCTAGACAAGCTTTAGAGCTGAACTGCATTTATAACCAAGGCATTCCAAGGAAAGAAAAGCTCTTTGCAACTTCTGTGTACCTCCTTTTCATAACTTTCATTGTCTTTTGCAAAGGAAGGTGGGGCCACAGAAGTGGAGAGAGCCTGGGAGGTATGTGGCTGGCAGCTATGCAGGCATCCACTTCAGCATTGGGTCTCAGAAGCCAGGGCAGAAGAGGCCAAAGAAGCTGGGCTTCTGGCCAGAGTGCAGTGTGTCTTCCCTGGCCTGGGAGCCTGTGTTTTTCCAGCAGACCAGCGGCTATGCTCCAGAGGGCTTTAAATGGGCAAGGGGGGAGTTAGGGGGAATGGCAGGGATCAGGAACCTGAGAACTGTTACTGTGGAGATCTGATACCTGGTAATTGATTCCTAGTAATTGTTTTGAGAAAGTAAGTGAGAGATCAGTGAAGAAGCTTCTCAGCTTAAGATGGGGTTACATCCCATGGTAAGTTAAAAATACAGCAAATCAAAAATGCGTTTAATACACCTAATCTGGAACAGTGTAGCTTAGCCCAGCCAACCTTCAACTTACTCAGACACTTACATTAGCCAACAGTTGGGCAACTATTTTGAATTTTATCTCAAGAGTAATTGTTCTCCTTTTCCTCTTCTCATCAGAAGCATCTTGTTGATGTGATGGCAAAAGCAAAACTATAAAATACAGTTTCCAAAAAGCCTTGACAACACAGTATACTGTAGAGTGTGAGTTGTTGACCCGTGTGGCTTGGGTGTGGACTGGGTATCTGACTGTACATCACTAGCTTGGGAAAAGATCAAAACTCAAACTTAAAAGAATGGTTTCTACTGAATACACAACATTTTAGCACCATTGAAAAGTTGAGAAATCGTAAGTGGAGAACTATATCAAAAAATAATTTTGTCTGTCTTTAATGTCTGTCTTTTTTTTTTTGATTGAATATTTTTTTTTGGTGACTTTTTAAAATTGCAGTAGTATTTGTTTATAACATTGTATATGATTTAGTGGATAGGTTCACACCTCTTCAGATGTATGTTACCAAACCACACTCCTTATCAAAGCGCTCATAATCTTCTACAACAGTCCACTGTACTCCTCCCCCACCCTTTGCTCCTCACTCCTTACATTCTCCCTCTAGTACCCTAAATTCTGCAAGTCATTATTTCTAGAGTTTGTTTTGGTTTAATTTTTTCTGACCCCTTGTTTTGTTTCTTTTTGCTCCACACAAAAGTGAAAACGTCTGGCATTTGTGTCTCTCCTTCTGACTTATTTCACTTAGCATAATCCCCTCCAATTTCATCCATGTTGTCACAAGTGACAAAATTTCCTCCCTCTTATAGCCAAGTTGTGTTCCATTGTGTATATCAGATATCAACCTTGAAGAGGTATAAATGGAAGAAGCCCAGAGATCTGAATGAGAGCAGTTTCCATTACTGTAATCAGCAGCTGAATGCCTGTTATGGGCCAGGTACTTCTTATTTTAGCTATACAACCACCCCTGGATACAGGAGCATTTTGATCCCACTGTAAAGGTGAGACACTGCAGGTGGGAGAGGTAAGTTGAATCAGTCAAGGCCTGATTCATGGAACACATATTTTCCCCCCTCACCTTGTTTCTGGGCTGACTCCTCAATCGGAGAGAGAGTGGATCAGACCAGAAGTTTTGACTTTAAGTATCAATAGGATACTTGTTAAAACTTTGACCATCCATTGCCTGGATGTTTAGTCCCTTCATTTTAAAGGCAGTCTCTTCTTGTATGTCTTCTTCTAGAGGTCTTTGTCTCCTTGGGGTGTCACTTCTCTCCAGCCATGCCCTCTAGCCATATTGTCCTGTCTCATGAACTCTACATGGCTCTTTGTGGGCTTGATAATATCCATCATCTCTTGTAAGATCCACTAACCTTTTACTGCCACAAGCGACACCTTTCACTATTAGCCTGAAACGTCGTGAATCATCACACGCTTGGCTGCTGCAAATACTTGGACAAATGCAAACTAACAGTTACTGGGTCTTTGTGAGAAGGATCCCAACCAAGGACAGAGTTTATATGAGAGGAAAGCATAATGCAAAATGTGTACAATTGAATTAAACCTTGAACCTTTAACAAAGGGTACATTTTCATCTACAAATTATGACCAGGGTTTTTTCAGACCAAGGGTAAGCTTGAAAAAGTTCAAATTTTTCTATTTCTTCATTTCTTCAGTCTTCCAGAAGAGCAGATACTCTTAGGTTCAAGTGGGTTTAAGGGTGAATTTAGAGAGAGGAGGCGGGGCAGTGGGGAAAAAAAGTGAGTCTAAGCTGTTTTCTTTTAATGAGTATTGAAAGTTGGGCCCTATTTCAACTATTAGATATGTTTGTCATATTTGACCTTATAGTATCTTACTAGGGAAGATACTACTATTAAAACTTTTTGTTACTAGTGAAACTGAGACTCAGGGGCTTAGGACAAGGGCACTTAGCTAGTCACTAGGTCAGGATTTGATTCCCTGTGTTGTGGCTCTTCAGAGCCTCTTAATCATTATCCTGCCCTGCCTTTTAGTACATAATATGTACTAAACTTGCCCTTAACTGTAGTTGAAAGTATGAAGCTGCCCATTAACAAAGACTTGCAAAAATAAAAACATTTTTTAAAGATTTATTTATTTATGCATACAAGAACTGGGGTGTAGGCCAAAGGTGGGTGTGTGTGTGTGAAAGGATTCATCAGAGACAGAGTAGGGAGCAGAACAGGCAGATCTGCTGAGGGGAGCAACCGGCAAGACAGGAGAGGTCTGCTATGCCATGTGGGTTAGGGATCCTTGGTTAGGGATCGAACTGGTGTGGCAGTAGCTTACCATAGCTTGGTTGCACTTAGTCTTTAACCACTGCGTCACCAGAGAGGGCCAAAGAATGTAACATTTAATCCTTACATAAATGAACTCAATTTGGTCTCCAAGCCTTCAACTTGTCAACTAACAAAATATTTCACCTCTGTTACTTTTGGAGTGTGCCCACCTTGTGATTGCATCCAATGTCTAAAATTTTGGAAGATGCTAGACTATGGGATGGGGTCCATTCAGATACCAGCCTATACTGGTTTTAACTGCAATTGCCAGTCACACGTCTGTATTGCTTTGAACTAAGTTCTGTGCACCCGGCCCAGTCGGAGGCGCTCTGCTGATCTCTGCTGGTCTCTGCTGGTGTGGGCAGTGCACAGGAATCCTTGAAAGCCTGGGAACCTGGAACCTGGAAAAGTCTCTCTGAAGTCTTGCCAGTTTCCTTAGGAGCTTCCAGGGAACAAAGCAAAACACCCAGAGGTGGAGGGAGAAGGAACCCTTTCTAGAGCACCTGTCATAAACTGGTTGAAGGCTTAGCTTTCTACAAGTCAGGAAGAACTTTAACTCCTTGATAGCCAGTCCCTGAAGCCAGCATTTAATGAAGCCTGCATGCCTGCCGAAGGAGGGGCGAGGTAGAGAGAGAGAGTAAAAGAAGACAGTTAAGAGCTCAAAAATGTTCAAGGAGTAGAATGGGGAGGAGGAGGGATGGGGAGTTAGTGTGCTTAATGGGAACAGCATTTCAGTTTTGCAGGAAGGAAAGAGTCCTGTGAACTAGTGGTGGTGGTGGAGGCAGTTAATATACTTAATGCCACTGAGCTGTACGATTTTCAGTAGTTCAAATGGTCAATTTTATGTTGTGTCTATTTTATCACACTAAAAGAAAAAGCATCATCATCATAGAATGCTAGTTCTGTTTCCTTTGTACAAATTTTAACCTTGTTAAAAGGAGGGAAAAGATGATATCCAAGTGATAAAAATAAAATCATTACAGCCATGAAAAAGAAATGTTCATGGAAAACTATTTTTGAAAGCCACAGAGAAAAGCAGACTGGAGTCCTGAAGTGGGGGGCAACATCCCCTCCCTCAGGGAGGCGCCTGGCCACTGAGCCTGGCCTGGGTCTTCAACACCTCACACTGAACACCCAGAAATGAAATGGCTCAGAGGGTGTCTGCGGGGGCAGAATGGTGCCCTCGTGGTGGTGCTGTGGGGCTGGGGGTCCATGACTGTAGTCTGAAGAGTAGAACGGGAGCTGGCTGTGCTTTTGCCACAGGGACTCCTTAAGGGACAGTCCATACTTGGACTTGTCTTCTGCTTTGAGAGCACCAGCAGGCTGGGGCCCACGCTGGCCTGACCTCTGCAGCAGGAAGAGGGGTCCCTGCGCATCTCAGAGACTCCCCTTCTTGGAGTTTGCTGTTTCTCAGGCTCCACAGCTGTCAGGGCTTGTTCCAAGCAACCCAGGGGCCACACTGCTGCAGGCACATCAGTGGCAGCCCGACTGGCAGCCCGACTGGCTTCCTCGCAGTGGGCTTTGGTGCCCTGCCAGCAGGTGACAGCCTGGTGCAGGGCCAGCTTCCGGACACCGGGACGCTGTGTGACGTCTGCCGGCCAGCCCTGCCAAGGCCTGGGAAGCATTTCTGCAATGGACACTCCTAGTCTTTGCCCTGTTTGTTGTTTTTTTTAGTTTGTGGTGAAATGCATGGAACATAAAATGGACCATCTGAACCATAACATGTACAGTTCATCTTAAGGTTAGGGATTAAGTTCTTTCACATTGTTGCAAACTTTCACATCTTGCAGAATTGGAACACTGTCCTTAAACAACCACTTCCTGTTTCCTCCTCCCCTTCCAGCTCCTGGCAACCTCCATTCTACTTTCTGGCTTTATTTGAATTCTCTAGGTGCCACCTAGCAGTGGAATCACAGTGTTTGTGCTTTTATGACTCGCTTATCTCACTTAGTAACGTCCGCGAGGCTCATCTGCGTTGTCACGTGCGTCACAATTTTGCCTCCTGTTTAGTATTTCCGAGGGCCTCCCTGATGGCCTAGGGGTTAAGTCTCAGTGCTACCACCATGAAGGCCCATCACAATGTCCTGAGTTCGATCCCTGGCTGGGGAGCTGACCCGCATATGGTGAACAGACCTCTCTTGTCTTGCCCACTGCTCCCCTCAGCAGTGTATCTCAGTAGAGCCTCCTGCTCTGCTCCTCACTCTGTCTCTGGTGTATCCTCTCACCGCCCCCCCCCCCCACCTTTGGCCTGCGCCACAGTTCTTCTATGCATAAATAAATAAGTAAATCTTAAAATGATGATAATGATAATAATATAATAACCCTGAATGCTTTTCCATCGTAAGGGGCGTCTTGATTCTTCATTCAGCCCATGACAGACACTTGCATGCTCCCACCTTTTGTCTCAGCCTTTTTTTTGAGAGGCGTGATCCACCTCAAGGAAGCCGCCGTCTAGCACGGGCCAAAGCACAAACACTAGAAAAAGTCTGTCACGGTGCAAAAGTTGTATGAGATGTCACTTCAAGACGTGTCACAAGAACTATAGGTGCAGGTAAGGCCATATTAAATATAGAGGAAGCAGCACCTTGTCCACTAAGAATCAGCCATTTTGGCTATTTTAAATATATTGGTCTTGCCCTCTGAATATGCCCTCTGAACATTAGTAAGTGTATTTGCTGTAACTTTGCATGTATTTATGGGATCTGTTCTGTCCTGCTTCACCTCTCTTTAAAATTATGGTCATTTTAGCAAATACAGTACTCGGGAGATATAAGATCAATGAGGAAAATGCTATTTGTTTTTTATCAGAGCATTGATAATAAAAGTAAAGATGGAATACAAGATGACTTGGCTTCCTTATCATTGACTAACTACAGAATGAGGAAGAAGTACTGTTAGCAGATAATCTTCATCTGATTGACAAGGGAGGGAAGTTTCTAGAACTCTGGGCAGATTGGACAGAGCTGGCTCCAGTCTCCTGGTAACTGGAGGTCGGACGCCATTGCCTTCGTGGTTAGTGCTGTCATAGATGTTCTCTCTCCCAAGGATTTCATATTTTAACTGTTTTAATCTCAAATATTGAAATACTCTCTCTAGCAATAATGAAGAGAAGTTCTTTGAGTAAAAATAAAATTGAATGGTTTTGCTGAATGCTGAATTTCTCTGTTAAAGGGCGCCATAAGGTATTCTAGAATGTACATCTGAGACACATCTGGCTGGTGGTGACCTTACTCCATTCCTGTTTGCCTGCTTGGTATTTCCTACCCAAAGGAGTTCACTGACTTCAAGGCAATCGAATCCATTATTAGCTGAGAAACACCATCTGAGTCTCTCACTCCAACAATAGTTTTTTAAATGCATTGTATACAGTTCTCTCTCTCTCTCTCTCTCTCTCTCTCTCTCTCTCTCTCTCTCTCTCTCTCTCTCTCTCTCTCTCTCTCTTCCCCTCTCTCTCTCTCTCTTTAAAGGCATTTGAGGGGAGTGGGTGTGAACAGAGGAATTTCCTCCTCCACCCTGGCTGTTGCTAAGCTGTAAACTAATATTGTGAGAGAGAAAAAATATCAAGATCTCAACTTTCCTTGGCATATTTGCTTTGTATTTTTGTTTACTTGTATTAATGAAAACTCCCCTGCAAGGGCTAGTGAAAGCTAGAGTTTGTACTTTAACTTGCAGACTTTGCTTAGATGAACTCAAGATGTCTTGGCATCTTAGATTCCTCCTGGAGGTTTTTACATCTTCCATGTTATTCGGGTGTTGTCTTTCTATTATCCTTTCTGATCAAGCATTTCACTTATGTTGATAATTGCTTGGTTTGCTGGGGTGGGAGGAGGTATGCTGTGCTGCCTTTAAATTCATTTGGAGATTTATTTTCTTTATTTGAATTTTGATGCATTTCTTTGTCCAGATCTCTTGAGAATGATATGGGTGCAGTGGTTAAAATGACACCTCTGTGCCTTTTTTAGGCAAGGGAGGATTTAGCAAGTGAGAATCCCCAGATTAAGGTTAGATGATTTGTATTTGTTTATATTCCAAAATTTTTTTGGTAAGACCATAATTTTGAGTATCAGTAGAATTTGGGGCAGATAGAATTTCATGGACTGTAGAATTCTTTGGGGTTGTATATTTTTACTCAAATAAGCTTTCGTGATGGATTGGTTAAATAGGCCAGGCTCCAGCAGATTTCACTTGCTTAATTTTATTCTTTTGCTCTTTTCTCATTTTCCTGATTAGAGAAGACAGCTGACTAGCATGAAATAAAGAGACCTGGGCCATAGTGCAGTCTCATAATGGGCTTGGTAACACATCACATTAATGAAATGAGATGGGAAGCCCACTCCATTGCTCCAGTAGAGTGTGTGTGTGTGTGGGGGGGGGTGGTTCTGGCTACTCTCAGTGAGGCCAGGATTGGAGTTCTCTCAAAAGAAACCAGCTCCTCTCTTGGTGCCTTCCATCTGGGTAAATTGACTTTCCAGAAATAGCCTTTGATTGTCACAGTGTAGGGAAGCCCAGCAAGGAGGGATCTTGTGTGGAAGCCAGAACATATTATAGGAAGGATGTTGACATTTTTCAGTGTTTGCTTGATTTAATGTGCAAAATATTCTCTTAACTCATAGAAGACACATCAAGATCAAAGGCTACATTATCTAAGAGCAGTAGATTTTAGGAAAGAGGCCTGAAGAGGTGGGAGGCCAGAATGACCCAATTGAACTTGTTCTTCCCAAAGCCTTGGTTTTGTGAACTGTATAATGGGGGCTAATGATACCTATGATGAGCTGTTGCTGTTAAGAATTAAGTACAGTAACAAATCCCAAATGCTTAATAAATGGAAATTGCCCTCCCTTGACCATTCATATAAAAGTGTTTTGAAAACTACAGATATTGGTTATTATTTATATTTGCCCCTTAGCTGACTTCATTTGTCTCAGGCACGGAAGAATATTCTTTGATCATAAGATAGGTGTATGTTTAGTATGCCGAGTCCATTGCATGTCATTCTTGTGCCTTATTAAAGTGAATCAACCCTGTTCTTAGGTTGTAAGTTACTAGTTGATCTTGCAAACCCCTGTCTGCTCCAAGATCAAATGATGTGTGCATTTGCTGGTTAACTTTAAGACCATGGGACGACCAGAGGCGCTGAGGAAATGACTGCTTCCAAACAGTCTGACTCACAGGACCTTTGACTTTGGGGGGACAAATGAGGGAGAGCTAGAGCTGCAGCCAATGACTCCCTAGTGGTCACTCACACTCACCAATTTCCTCCGGGTCTGACTTATCAGGAGTAACATGAACATGATTCAGAGATGGTTTGATGAGAATTTTTATTTTGATTGAATCATCATCTTATGGCTATTTCCACTTTTCTAATGTCAGTTCATCAGCTCCAGGGTGCCCACCCTTTATTGTTCTGACTCATTAGGCTGCTTACTAATTAATGGTGAGACCCTGGGGAGGAAGAGGGTTGGCAGACATCCCTACTCAATGGGTATCCTGGCAGATTCCAGGGAAGCCTGTGATCATGACTTCCACAAAACTACTACCAGCCTCGCCTAAACAAACCCCATTGCGGAGACTCTTGCCCTACTTTAATACACTCCTGTCCCCTCTGAGGAGGCTGGGCTGACACCACTTGCTGCCATTTTGTACACAAGGAAACTGGATCTCAGAGATGTTAAGTGAATGGCTGATGGTCATATATTTGGCTCCTGCAGACATCCCAACATACCTGATACCAAAGTTTGAACAGAAGGGAAAATCCAGAAAGACTTTCTCTTTTTAAAGAGAAAAGTTTCTCTGTAAACTACTTTATATTGTTGGATAGTTTCCAAAGAACAATGATAATCATTTTTTTAGTTTTATTTATTTATGCATACAAAAGCTGGGGTGTAGGCCAGAGGTGGGGGAAGAGGGGTGAGAGGATTCACCAGTGGGGAGCAGAACAGGGGGATCTACTTTAAATACACTGCTGAGGGAAGCAGTGGGTGAGACAGGAGAGGTCTGCTGCACTACGTGGGAATCTCCCTGGCTGGGGATTGAACTCGTGCTGCAGTGGCTGCTGATAGCTTCACAGTGCTGAGACTTAACCCCTTGCGCCACCAGGGAGGTCCTGATAATCATTTTTTAAAATGACTAACATATTCTGTTTACTATATTTGTAATTTTTTTTTGTAATTTGAGAAAATGAAAACAGGATTGTGTGAGTCCTTTATTTAGTCCAGTTCTTCCAGTTTTACAGACTAAAACAAACACAATTAAATAATTTGGTCAATATGATAAACTGACTAGTGTATGATATATTTCAAGACTATATTTAATAGACTAAATGTGATGAGTTCAGCTCCCTGAGCTAGCTCAGGTGACCCCAGTTTTCACTGCTGGGAGGGCACCTGGGACTGTGAGACACTGGTCCCTCATGTGCCTCTGGGTTCCTCTGTGATACTGGGAGGGCCACTCTTCCTCTGGGTGTGTGTTTCCATCTGTAAACGGGAATAATAATAATAGCCATTGTACAAGATTAGAGTTAAAAAATAGAGATAATGAATTAGGTAGAACCCACCTGAAATTCCCATTTTGAATTGATTGAAGTGATCAAATATCAGGAATTTCCTGTGGTTTAACCTGATACATAAAGAGTCTGATATGGAATTCTGGAAAGATGTCTGAGCTATAATAGGGTTTAAAGATATCATTCTTATGGCTATTGTATTTAAATCCCAAATGTCTGTTTTCTTTTCTCAAAAACACAGGAAACGTGAATATGGCTTTGCATTTCTTAAATTTACACAGGTGCCTTCTGACTTCAGAATGTCTTGAGCACTCACCTTCCCTCTTGACCAGACAGGTTCCATCTTTCCATCCATCATGAACTGAGCTGAGTCAGTCCATGATACTCCTCCCAATTCTGTCAATATTGCTCACTTAGATGGAAACAGATCCTCTCTTATCCCTCCTAATTTTCTTTAACTAAAAAGCAATTATTTTTAGGTTAGACATTTGTGTGTGTGTGCAATAACTGTCCTGCCTAACTGGTGCATAGAAAAATGGGTAGATTTTCAGTAATTTTAGCACTGTCAGAATTTCTTATTGGGTAAGTTTTGGCTAAAACTATATAAAATTCTATTTGACTATAGTAGTATTGCAAAGGATAAAAGTCTGGGGTAGATTTTTGAAATCGCTATTTTCTGGGTATCACTGTGTTAGTAACTAAATGTTTGACCTTAGACTTCATATGACTTGTTTATAAATACATATGATCTACGAGATCATTCTAAATAAATAAAAAAATGGTTATTTGTGATTTTCTTACTATTTTATATGTATAGGTAGTGCATAAGGGAACATTAGGGAAAAGGGAAAAGATGAGTTATCATTAGTTTGTGTTATTGGTTCATTTTTATTTTCCTTTTCAAAAATTATCTCTGAACCTGTGTAACACTCTACCCAGTCAATACTTTATTTACGCCTGTTGGAAAAATGTAGAATCTTAACTACATTTCATTTATAAAGTAAATGGGCCAGACGCCTGGGGGAGATGGAGTCCGAGTGGAAGAGCGAGAAAATCCTGTCTTCATCAGAACCAGCCAGTTTTCTACTCTCAAAAGAGACAAGCTAAGTTTTTGTTGTCCTTTGAACAATTAAAAAAAAGGAAGCTGACATTTCTGTAAAACTCACTCAACATGCTTCTCATGCCTCATGGTAATAAGCATCTCGCTGCATACATTTTCTAGATGCATCCTGTCTCATTAAAACTGCAGGTGTGTGTCATCTGTTTTACTTGTCTGCATAGTGTTGTTCCTTGCATCTTCTTAGACTTGCAATCTAGATAAAACAGGAAGTGAAAGACATGGAGGGCTCAAAAGGGTACATTCCACTTCCTCCTTGTTGTGTGTCTGCGAAAGGGTCAGGCACTGTGCTTCTTGAAGCCCTACTAAGAAGCCAGATCTAAGGCAGAGGATTAAAATGATTTTCAAATGTTTCATTATGTAGTTAGACTTCGAACGTAGACC
Source organism: Scalopus aquaticus (assembly GCA_004024925.1). Lineage (NCBI taxonomy): Eukaryota > Metazoa > Chordata > Mammalia > Eulipotyphla > Talpidae > Scalopus > Scalopus aquaticus. Next base: position 24,907 of record PVIJ01005350.1, read on the forward strand.
CCAGAGGAGGGATTTAGAAGTGGTTGCAGGGGTTCAAGTCGTGTCCCTGGGAGGGCAAAGGCTAAAGGCGGTGTGTACGAAGGCAGGCTTATTCCTCCCTAGCCTTTCTTTTAATCCTCCTGAGCTCCCTCCCCATCCTTCCCCCTTTGTCTGTTCTGTGGGGGACAGGCTTCTACTACAGCCTTTCAAGATCTAGCACTTCCCTTATGCTCTGGGAATGTAGCAAGTGAATGCTTGCGGCTCACAAACTGTAACTCATTAGCCACGGGGACAGTAAGAGAAACGGGATGGGATGTCCAGCCACGGACTAGGCTGCTGCAGCTGAAGCAGGGCTCGTGGCCACACAGCACTTCCTTCCCCCTTGTGAAGGACAGAGGAGTGTCCAGCCCAGGCCAGGAGGGTTTACAGTCTCTCAAAATATCCGAAGCCATGCTGCCCGTTGTAGTCTGGGGCGGTGGCCTCACTCCCTGGCTCACCTGGCTCAGGGATGAGCAGAGTAGGGTGGTCCCCAACCTATCAGAGGTCTTCAAAAAATGCCTGCTGCTGAATGTGGATCTGTTACAGGGCAGGGAGAGGGCACTCCAGAACCCCCAAACCTGCCCTCTCAAAATAGGTTCTGCCATCCACTGCATCAATACAAAATATACAGGACCTTAGGTGGAACAAACTTTAATACGATCAATGTACAAGACAGAAGAGACAAAGAACAGTTTCCCAATTAAGTCCCCAAAGCTATCCAACCCCTTGTGAGTAAAAGTCCACCCAAATAGGATTGGTCCGAAGCAAGGCCCAAAAGTCTGCCACAATTATAAAACAGCTTTTGGCAGGGACCCACACAAAAGGGTCAGAAACAGCCAGACAATTCTGAGAGGAACTAAAACATCTTTTGGCAGGGACCCATACAAAAGGATCAGAAACAGCTACACAATTCTGGGAGTTAAAGAGCAAAATCAAAACCAGTATCAGTGTTGCCATAGTCAACCTCCCTGTGGGTCTCTCACCCACATCTGTTTCGATCAGTCCAGGCCAGTGCAGCTTCTTTACATGTCTCTCTGCTCCTTGGGCCTCCTCTGGCTCTCCATCCTGCTTCCTTCCTTCTTCTGTCTCTTCTGTGTTGTGTTGCTCTGTCCTTTCTCTCTTCTTCTCCAGCTTTTATCTCCTGCTCAGCTCCACCCTCCCTTGGGTGGGGCAGGGAACCTGGAACACTCCCTTATCCTGGGGACCACCCTGTTACAGATCTTGCTGGAATCATGCAGATGATAGAATTTTCCTCTGGTGTCATTTGTGCAGAAGGAAGAAAAACAAGGTAGATCTGAGAGAATTACTTGTCCTGTGTGTTCTAGTGTCTGAGAATGAAGAAAGGGGTGGGGAGGGAGGAGAAGAAGACTTTGGATTTGGGGATAGAACATAGTCATCCTCAGGGGCAGGAGTGATGTCTAGTTTGGAGAGCAGTGTTCCTAGGGCATAAATACAATAAAGGTATATGAATACCAGAAAGCATAATCTGTCCAGATGATTTGTGTCCTTCACTTGTAACCATCTCTTGGGCAACTCAGTTCACTCCCCAGTCTCCTGAGTTCTGCCCTCGGATCACCTTGCTCTGTCACCCCAAATGACCTGTTGGTCTACCTACCTGGTGGTCCCCTCTCTTCCTTCCCTGTGCCTGTCAACTCCATTTTGAGTCCGTAAGAGAACATGTTATTTGAAAATGGAAATCTAAGCCAGTGAGAAAGAGTAGAAATGCTTATTTTTAGAGCCTTCACTCAGGTGTAGCACTTCACACAGCTACAAACCCAAACTGTTAAGTATTTATTGCCTTAGGAAAGCTTTCTCCCACTGTGTGTGTGGGGTACAAGAAAGGAAAATTACAATGGATTTTGCATGACTCTTGTAATAAGCTCATCATAAATGCTAAAGCACAGAATGAGCCTTTATTGCAAAGCCCCGAAGCCTCAAGGCCATCTTAAAGACAGTCTCTGCTCTGAGTGAGGGCACGTCGCCTCTGCTCTTGTGTTGTCAGACCCACACAAAGTTTTTGGGGAAAAGTGCTTGTATATGAAAGACTACTTTTTTTTTTTTTTCCCCCCGTGGGGGTCTCTGGAAGCCCTTTCATCTCAACTGGGCCACTTGAAGTTAGCCTACCAACCAGGGCTGAGAAATGCCATGACCAGCGAGGTTTTTATACCATGTGCTACTTGGACTCATTTTGTATGTGACCCACAAACCAGTGCCAGGGTTACCCTTGCTTGCGACTTTATCGCACCTAAGAGACTTTTGTTAAAAGAACAAACAAAAAATTCAAATGAGTCAAGGATGCATTTTAGTTGCCAGCCCCAAGGATGTAAGTAGAGGGCAAATACTATTTATTTTTCACTCTTCTCCAGAGTTTACAGGTCACACATCCAAATGCCATCACTTCTATAACATGTGTGATAAAAGCAGAGTTACTTTTCAAAAATTGCAGGGCCAATATTATGGGCAATTCCCCACAAAAGTCTTTTCTCAGTGGAGGTTCTGAAAAATCTTTTTAGAAACACTGTATTTCTTCCTTTTTTTCTTAACAATGTTTTTTTTTCTCCCCAAAACCAGAACTTTATTATTAATGTGTCAGTCATTTACACATCTGTGTAACTTTGGAAGTCCATTGTCACACTTCCAAATGTATTTCCTAAATATAACTAGAAAATATAAAGATGTGTTCATTTTTTCCTGGGAGCTGAATTGATTGCTACTTATTAAAAATTTTAACATTGGCCTCCCTGATGGCACAGGAGTTAAAAGTCTCAGCACTATCAAGCTATTGGCAGCCACTGCAGCATGACTTCAATTCCCAGCCAGGGAGCTAACCCAATTGGCACAGCAGACCTCTCCTGTCCCACCCGCTGCTCCCCTCAGCAGTGTATTTCAGTCATTCCGCCTGTTCTGCTCCCCACTCTGTCTCTGGTGAATCTTCTCACCCACCTCACCTCTGGCCTGTACCCCAGTTCTTGTATGCTTAAATAAATAAAATAAATCTTAAAAAAAATTTTTAACTGTTATATTACCCAACCAGGACATACCTGTCTCAACACAAAATACATGTTAATTACAAAGGGAACATTATAACTTTACAGTGGAGGAACCTGGCAGTTACCACCTAGTCAAACACTGAAAGTTAGTATCACTGGTAATTGGACAAATTGACATTGAACACCTTTTATGAGATGAATAGGAAAAAAACAGTATTACTTCTGTGATAATCCCACAAAAATGCATAACTTATACCTAATCACAAGGAAATATCGGATAACCGCAAACTAAGGAGCATTAAAAAAAATAACACAACAAACACTGGTCTGTAATCTTTAAAATGTCAAGGTTATGAAAGCCCAAAATGTCCAAATTGAGGGAGACTACATAGGAGAAATAAATGCATGGGACACTCTAAGATCAGACCTCCTTGTTGAGCGGATCATCATTGAGACAACTGTTGAAGTTTGAATGGGGTAGAGGTTTAGATGGTAGATGTCAAAGTTGGTTGCATATTTTGAGTCTGCTTTGTGGCTAGGAACAAAATGTCCATGTCTTTAGGAATGTAAACTGAAGTATTGGGAACAATTGGACATCATGTCTGATTGACGCCAGTGATTTAGAAAAAAAATTACATGCACGAAGCATGGAGTATTCTAATTTTTGGACTGGAAATAGGTGAAAGTTATTATTATTATTTATATGGAGAAGAACTGGGTTGTAGGCCAGAGGTGAGGGGGATGAGAAGATATACCAGAGACAGAACAGGGGGAGCAGAACAGGGGGATCTACTGAAATATGCTGCTGAGGGGAGCAGCAGTCAAGATAGGAGAGGTCTGCTGCACCATGTGGGTCAGCGCCCTGGCCTGGGATCGAACTCAGACCATAGCGGTTATAGTGCTGAGGCTTAACCCCTAGGCCACCAGGCAGGATGTGCTCTTTCATATGTGCATGACTGTTTTATGCTGTCAGTTTAACAATCTTGAGAGAATGATAGCTGAAGCTTAGAGTGCCACCTTTTTCATGCACCAGTCCTGACCTCTGGTTTGGGTGGAAAGTAATTTTAAATCTATCTTGAAATGTACCAATGTGATATGGGTGCTGTAAAGAGGATTTATTATGTTCAGTGCTTAGACATCATATCTTCAAATTCATCTGACATGGAGTTCTAAGCTAGTATATAAAAGTTTTTGGAGATGGAATCACATGTTTATGTGACTCCTAAAATTATAATTTCCCTCTAATATTTCATTTTTTCCTTATTGTGAATATATTACATATTCCTGATAAAAACTATAAGCACAAAAAATGATAAAAAGAACAGAAAGAAGATAAAGCTCAAATAGTTTTCCCACTGAGAAAACACATGCTACTGGTAACATTTAGCCACCCAGGCTCAGAGAGGGCCTGCGTCCTGCCAAGGTCACAGAGCAGGTAAACTGGGAGGGGGGCAGGCCAGGCCTCCATCTCTATTCTCATTACAGGTCAGGGCTGTTTTTGTGAGATCCACTGCCTTTTTCAGAATTTTGTACCTGGAAGTCCCAAGTTATTTGGGCCAGTGTTGAATAAACCCTGGGTTGCCCTGTAGATGTGTCTTGATAGAGACCAGGCGTCGCAGACATTGCTATAAAGAGCAGAGAGTAAACATTTGCGGCTTTACAGGCTATATGGTCTCTGTTTTAACTGGTCAGCTCTGCTGCTGAAACTTGAAAGCAGCTTAGATAAAATGTAAACAATCCAGAGCGGCTGTGTTCCAATAAGGTATATTTACAAGAACTGGTAGCAACAAGATTTGGCTGATGCATGGGCTGCCTTTACCAACCAGATTTAGAAAATCAGCGCATTACTGTGGGGTACACCCAGTGGAGTGTGCTTTTCATTTCATTGGTCACACAAGGATCAAGGAGCTTGTTTTCTGTTCTTAGCCACAGAGAAGAATGCTCCAGTAGCTTAGAATGCTCCAGTAGCTTAGACCTGGCATGCAGTACATACTTGGTCACTGCTTGCTGGACATATGAGCATTTCATCTCTAAGTTTGTATTTGCCTACAATGAATTTTTCTAAAGTTAGAATTTTCTAGAGTGATGCCTATATATTTTTAAATGACTTTTTTAACATCTGTGAATTTTATCTTGTTTTTGTTTCATATTGCTTAGAAATGACATTCAAAGCAAATTGGGAGAAGAGCTTTTATACCCAGATGTAGATTTTTTTTTTAAAAGTTCAGATATTCTCAGTGTTTATTATATAGCAGTTTGTAATTTTATTTTCATTCTTTTGCCCCAGGGACAACTCTCTTTGGGGATTTAGACAGCTTTTGTTTTAATTAGAAAGACAACATTACTCACTCACACTCTTGTACTACTGTTGATGCAAATAAAAATCAAGGCTGAGGACACATTTGTTCTTTAGAAGTAAACATCTGCCCTTTGTAACCTAGAAAAGAGCCAGCCTGTGGATATTCATGGGTCGTGTGCTCCAAGACTGTGTCCTGTGGTATAGAAAATGGCTATGATGGCCTCCTGACCCCAGAACCGAAATGCATTTAGCTGGACTTTGCCCACGAGGTCCAACAATAGCAACTGCATAAGACAACTCATTTTAGGAAACGAGTGCCATTCATTTGAAATATTGCCCTGGCCCTTTTCAACTTTGGCTGAATAAAGATGTTTTCAAGTCAGTACTTTGTTGCCTTTCATGATTGTTTTATATCAGCCTGCCAAGAATTATAATATGTCATCTGTAAGCATTGATGAACTGTCACAACAGCTTCTGGCCATGGTCAGCCTTTCCTGTGATGGGGAAACAAATATACCTTTCAGATGTAGGGTGGAGGGTAAGGAGACATGTAATTTCTTCCATCATGCACTGCGAGATATTAGGTTAGTTTTCAGCCTCCCTGGTTTTTCTACAAGGAATTGAATGGAAAAGACCTGGGAGGAAAAGTCATTGTGATTCAGACAATCAACAGAGAAGCACTGTGAGTGTTAGAGGATGCACACAGGCTCAGCGTTGCACCTGCCCCTCTGTACTGCTGCCTACTGGGGTAGTCTGCAGACTTGATGAGGGGGTGGGGTTCCCTACCCCAAGAGGTGCCTTTGTTTTCTCTTTCTCATCATAGTGGAGTCTTTAGAACATACATTTGGCAGTTACCGTGAGCAAGGCTCTGGGCTGGGCCGCCCTGGGGATGGAAGCGGCTTACCCATTACCGATGTTAACTTCCTGCAAGTTGAAGTCAGCATCGCAGAAGGGAGCCCAGTGGCCGTCATGGAAATTGGCAGGCTAGGTCTTCCTTGTGTTCTGTTTTCCTAAGAGGAAGAAAACTTCAGGGAGTAAAAGCCATCCGTCCCATCATTTTTCATCTGTATGTTTTATGTCATTAAGAGAGGATTCAATAGAAGTTGCCAAGAACATTGGTAATTCTAGATAATCAAAACCATAGAGGTGGGATGTCAGATAGGATAAGAGACAGGAAGGCCATGTGAGAGTCGGCTTGGCACACGTTGTAGCAGCTATGGCTAGACACAGGAGGTCTGTGCTTAAGAGAGCTGTCATCCCTGTTATGTTTCCGGTCTCTCCAAAAGCTGTACCTCCTATTGGTTTAGAAAGAATAAGCTGAATTTTAAAGTGTTTTAAACTTCTCAGGAAACCAGTGAACACAAATTTGACATCCATTCTAATGTATGTTTGTGTTTACAACACAAGTTTGTATTCTAAGATTTCGTATCTTTCCAGAGATTGAATGAACTGTATTTCAAGTGAATGTAGTAAGGTTGTGTCTTCAGTCTGGTCACTTACAGAACCAATATGCAGATTTTAATAAGAGAAGGTAATTTTTCTGATACTCAATTTGCTTAATTTTCTAAAAATTTTCAAAAAAATATGTATTTTTGGAAAATCAGTCAAATCGGTTTAGTGTGGTTTCCCTCTTGATGAATCCAAGATTATTTTCTTTGGCAGAAAATATTCACAATTTATACCTGAGCATTTTGTTGAGAATTATTTTTGTTTGCATTGTGGGACTTCCTCTGTTTAAAAGGGAAATTTTGGCAAGGCAAGGGTGGAACTGGAATCATGACTTGTATGTTGCCTTTAATCATTTCTCTTTTAGGTGCCTCTTTTTCTTAGTGGATTATGTTCTTAAAGTAGAGCTCCCCACTTTTACTCTCTGGCTCGACTGTGCACACAGCATTTTGTTTACTGTTTAGGCAAATGTTCTGTAACATGAATCTTTTCCCAGACAACCCCAGGGCTGAAAGGGCTTTGGGAGGTCAGCTAGTCCAGGGCTCCACACCCCCTTCCTACCTGGTCTTTCTGCTAACAGTGAGGCAGCGGCGAGTGGCAGCCCCGCCTTTAGTTGGGCAGTGCCCAAGTGACAGAAAATTCTCCCTCTTACGGAACTGACTTACCTCCTTGAGGTTCATCGTTGTTGGGGCTTTCACAGATGCTGCAATCCTTCTTTCTATGACAGCCCTTCTGCTGCTGGAGACTTGAAGCCACATCTCCATGCCCGCACCCACCCTGCTTCAGTCTGAGCTCCCTGTTCCTCCGTCTGTTTCATTTAACAGTGAAAGGCCATCATCTCAACCTTCTTCACGACCCTGTGTTGTCCAGACCATCATTTCTGGCTTGTAGTTCTACATCTCTGTTACTATAGCCCAAGGGAGAGCAAGTAATAACATCCTGATCAGGTCCTAAAGCAGTGGGTGAGGCAAAGACCCTGGGCACTGTTGAAAACCAACCTTGAAATCTCCTGTGAAGAACAGTATATAGAAACAACACATGGTTTGGTGACTGTAACCTTTTACAATCGCTCGTATCTGCCCTACTAGCCTGGCCTATGGCGTAGAATTAAAAGGAAAAAAATGTTATCTGCAAAAGGCTTCTGCATATAGATAGTGGAAGGAGCATTTGCATCTGCTTTTGCTCCCTACCAAACAAAACCTCATTAAAGGGAGGTTCAGGGTTTTTTTTTTTTTTTATTGTGGTAAAAGATGTACAACATAAAATTAACCATTGGAACCTTCAAAGGTAGACAGTGTAGAAGGGTTAAGCATTGTCACATGCCTGGGCAATCCTCAGCATTATCCTTCCTAGACAGTTCCTTGAAAAGCTGCAGAGAAGGTCGGGGGCCTCCCTGGTGGTGCAGCAGGTCAAGTCACAGCACTATGAAGCTATCCAGAGCCACTGCAGCACGAGTTCGATCCCCAGCCAGGGAGCTTCCCACATGGTGTCTTGCCCACTGCAGTGTATTTCAGTCGATCTGCCTGTTCTGCTTCCCACTCTGTCTCCAGTGAGTCCTCTCACCCCCTCACACCTCTAGCCTACACCCCAGCTTGTATGCATAAATAAATATATCTTTAAAAAAGAAAAAAAGAAAAGCTGCAGAGAAGGGCTTGGTTACCATCTACTGACCTTCGAAAATGGCGTTTGTTGCTGTGGCTGATCATCTCTGCCGTACAACGGGCTTTGGATTCATGGCCCCTGTGCACGTGCACACGCATTGGGTTGCAAAGTCACTCCAAACGCCTCAGCCTGTCTTTGGCAGCCATATTACCTTGGCTCAACTGACATCATCAGGCTTCTAGACACTCAGTATTTTCTATCCCTTCCCTGCAGAGTATATTTGTCTCAAGTGTTAGGCTTTTTTCTAGATTCTTTACCACCACTGCATCTCAAGAATCATGAAGATCAATCAAAAGCAGACCATCATTTCATCCCTTTTCTTAAAGCCTCTTTCCCATTGCCTTATGCATAAACCTTTGGTATTCGAGGCCTGTATTGTCTATAATTTCATTGAACCCATTTCTTTATCTTATTTCTTGCTGCTCCAAACCTTATTCTTTACACTCAGTAAAAGCAAAGTATTTGCCATTCTCTGGAAGCAACCAGCCATTTTGTGCTTAAGTGACTTTGCTCTTGCCATTCTTTCTGCCTGGAATTGCCACCCCCCCCAGCATCTTGTTACTCTTAACCCCCACCCTCATCTATCATGACAGCTTAAATCTATTCCCCCTTCAAGATTCAGCTCAATCAGTCCTTCCTTCAAGAAGCCTTCCCTGGCCACCCCAGCCTGGGTGAGTTATTTTCTTTTATACTCCGATAACAGAGATAGGGGCTCAGAGCTAACACTCCTTTTCAAGCTAATCATCCTCACACTGTCGATGTGTCCTTCTCTTCGAGGAGGAGGTGAGCACCCGAAGGGGTCGCTTCTGTCTGTCTTGATCACAGCTCTATTTCCAGCATCTGACAGCTCATTTCCACTAGTGCCTGTACTAATCTGGTGGGTCTTCAATGCTGAAGCCCTTTGTTCAGAGGTGGCTCTTCCCCTCCTTGGGAGGAGTCTTGTGTCTGTTCTTGGAGGACCCCAAAGCCAGGGCCTCCAAGTCTCCAACCTTATGTTCTTGGTTTGGCGATTCCTTTGCCTTATCATTTGAGTACAGCACAGGTGCTATGGGTGACCATGGTACCATGAAATCTAATGTAGGCACTAGCTACATGCCATTATTTAAATTAATTAAATAAAAACAGCTGGCGCTCCTGAGTCACTAGCCACATTTCAGGCAGTCAGTACTCAACAGATGGCTGGTGGCTACCGTATCGGATCGCTTAATGAAGAACATTCTCTTCATGGTGAAGTTCTGTTGGATGGAACTGAGCTAGAGAAGGAGTTTTCAGGATGAGGAGACAGCAAGATCAAAGAGCCCGGGGCAGGAGTGGATTGTTGGTGGGATGGAAAGACAGTTGTGCTGGTTCCCATTGAGCAATGGGACGAGAGGGCGCTGGTTAGGCTGATGAGACATGGTGGGAGAAATGACATGTGGGGAACTCGTGGAAGAGCACTTGTTTGAATTTCAAAGAACTGCCTCCTTCATTTCACTTTGTTGACAAATTGGAAGTGACACCAAGACCAGGTAAGTCTGATAGAATTTTTTAAATAGAATGGAAATGATTTCTAGAAATAATATATGTGATAACTAATGGAGAAGAGATACATCAAGTCCTGGCAGGGAGGTAGATGCTGTTGACTACAAAAGCCAGTGGGTGAGGGCAGTCACATGCTGACCTTTGACCTTTCAGGGAGCTGGCCATACCAACTGATACGTAATTCCATGTCTTTTCCCAAAATCTCCTAAAAACAAAATTAAAAAAAAAAAATCCCAATATAGCTCTTAGTTGTAGGATTTTGACTTTTGCATCTTAGGAGGCTAGAATTATATTCTTGTTCCATTAACAGGGACATGGGACCTTGACTTCATTTTATATCACTTTTCACAAAACACTCGTCTCTTTTTGTGCCAGCCTCTTTGCTAAACAGGTTTTCTTCCTCTCTTTGTAAAGGTGCCTTTGTTTGAACCAATAGAGTTACTTGTCTTTACTGTAAACAGTGTCCAGTGACTCTCCTTATTGTGGAGAGCCAGTGGCTTTACAGGAGGAAAAAAGTCTTGAAGGTCACTTTCTGGAGTTTGTATTATAAAATAAGTCATTATGACTTAAAAAAATGAAATAGAAAGAATGACACACCTCTTATTCAGGACTTGTTGCCCCATTACATTTGAAGTCAACTACCAGCTAGCATGTGTTGAATCATAATTGATCTGATAAACTGTAATCTGATCATTAGTAGCTGTGTAAAAATAAATACACTCGACTCCTGTTTCATTTGCCCTTGAAGGCTCTAACGTGGCTCCAAACGGTACCTTTGAGTCGGAGAAGTCCTGCAGGTTCACGTTGCAGCCGGGCGCTTCCTGGGGCAGCGTCTACCTGGTCCGCGTGCACCAACGCGGGTGCCAGCTCGGCCCCTCTGCACCTGAAACGCCGTAACCTGCACTGGCTGTGTCCTTGCGTTGGATGTCTGACCCAGGGAAGGGACACCAGGGCGAAGCTTTAGGAGGAACTGGTTCTCAGGATCGGGTATAGCGGGAGAGTTAGGACATGATTGCTACCTGGATGCTGTTCTCGCTGTTCACGGTAGGTCTTGGGTGACTGGCTTTTACTGCCGACCTCCACTGTGTGGGAATGTACACCTTTTAGTGCCTCGGGCTCATTAAGGCACGTTTCCCGTTGTTCTTTGGGGAAATTGCCTTTATGAACTCAAGGCGTTGGAGTCGCCCAGAAAGAAAAAGCACAGCCCGGGTATTTCAGGCGCTGGAGGTTTTCTGAATAGCTAATTTAGGTCTGCTTCTGTGGCCAGCGTTTCTTAAAGAAAGCTAAAGCGGAGAAGCTCAAAGGCTCTAACTGTGGTGTTCTGCTTCAAGTTCTAGTTTTGTTGTCAATTATTTCTCTTTACCTAGTAATTACTGTAACACTATAGCACCTTCAATTTGCATAGCACTTTTCTTCTGAGAGGCCAAGCTTAACTAGAAATGTTCTCTGTGATTTTTACCTGATGATTTACTGCTATAATTATTTCTAAACCAGTTAGCAGTGATTTTAGATGCATTGCTGGGAAACCAGGCATACAGCTCACAAGCTGCAGATTATGAGAAAGGTATACATACCATGCTTTGCAACCTGGTCAAATTATTTGTGACTGACCTTGAGCATGTTGGCAAGGTAGGCAGGCGTGGGTAAAGCTAAATAATATCCTTTGTAGGGTTTGAAAATGATTATATGAACTCCCTTTCAGACCCACTTCTAGCTAGGCATTCTATATCCTGCAGGGGCTGTGGGGCAGTTTTTATATTCGGACACGTTTCTTAGCCCAGGTTGGAGGGGGAGATATTATACAATCTTGTCTATATCACTGTCAGGATAGTTTGATAGCGAAAGAAACTGCACACTTGAACTCTTTCAAGTTCACAAAGATCAGATATAGACTTAAAAAAAAGTCCTTTTGAGTGGTGACTTCAGAACTCTTTCAAATTTGTGCTGATTTGTAAAGTGATGTGTGGAATCTTTGCTGATTCCAGTCATTTTTGTATCTTTTTTTTATATATACTTTTTATTTACATACAGTAAAACCCCCTCTTGCTCTGCAGTTTTGTTTAGTCAGATGCATACATTTGGGAACCCGTTACCACAGTCAAGGTACGGGACAATGTAGTTACCCCACAAATACATTTTGTTTCTGAATTTCTGTTGCCATACTTAAATATAGACTCTACTCTTATTTCTGAAGATGGAGTCAAACCATTTTGTAACAAATAACATAGCAGTATCTATCTAATACTTTCTATGCATAAGGGTGAGTGAGATGTTTGAAGCAAGGTCTAATTTGCTGATTCTTTGCTCAAGGAGTTATAAACAGGAAAATTACACTGTCTGTAATTGTTTCTTCATAATCTTAACTATTGGATTCAAGTGGAATAATGTATTACACAGTGTAAAAAGAGTACTTGAAGAAATTTATAACGCTGTAATTAAAAATAATATGCTAAAAATTAAAAAAAGATAATTTTTTGCTGTTTAGCTTTTATATACGTAAAATTTAATGTGGTTTGAAAGAATGTGAAATGCTACTAGGAGCCAGGACTGTTTCATTCAAACTGACTTAAAAAGGGGAATTTGATGGCTCAGTTCACTCTCGGGAACAGTGATGGGCTTCAGGCGCTGTGGGATCCAGGAGTTCACATGATATAATCAGTGTCCCTTTCCCCATGAAGCCAAGTTTTTCTTTGCTGGCTCTGTTCTTCAAAGGCTGTTTTCCCTGTGATAGCAAGACCGTAGCTCCAAACTTTTGTCCCATTTTTTCAGTTTCTTAGCGTTCCAACCACAGTCTGCTAATGGAGTCTCGTTGACTCTGGTTTGCCTGCTTCTTGCGGTCCAGACAGGTTGTGGCTGGAGCAGAGGGGTGGGATGCAGTAATCTGATTGGCTGGGCATCGGTCATGTGCTTACCTGTAGGGGAGAAAGAGTGTCAGGGCCCCTAGACTTCAAGGCAGAGGGGGTAATGACAAAATCTTTCTGGGGAATCAAAGGGACAGGTATATCAGGCAGATCGAGATGGCACATGTCATCTACAGCAGGCACATTCAGGCCATGTAGTCAGTTGTTTGAGCTTTTTTTTAAAAAAATTAATCTTATTTTAATAAACATCTAGGCTAGCCTTGCAAAAGCAAAGTTTTCAGGATTGATTGATTTTTTTTTTATTTACTTATAACTCTTTATTGGATGTGACATGGAATATTGTTGGAGACTAGTGGAAATTGAGTGACTGTGGGACTCTGATGGACAAAAGAAATTTGTTCCTAGCCAATTAGTGAATAGGAAACCTGCTGTCTGAGGGAAAGAGTAAGGAGAAAAGGGATAGCAGAGATTTGGCAATTGACTGAAAATTCAGTGCTGATTAGCACTGCTGAAAGAGCAGAAATATTGTTTTGCATAGAAATACACTTGAAAACACATGATGAGACTTCGTGACGGCTAAGGAATGGGACAGATGCTCTAATCGTGTGAAGAGTGATCACCTCCAGAATAAAGTCCAAATTCCAAAATACCAGCATTTGTGACCCGTTCCCTGCCTTACTCGCCTGCCCCCTATGCCCTCATTGCCATCTTATACTTTGTTAACCCCCCTGCCCTTGTGGTTCTGAGCCTGCAGCAGGTAATATTACACCACCTGGGCTCACCTCTGGCTTACTCCTACCCATCCTTCAGGACACAGTCCATATGCAGGTTTTCTGAGACCTAGTCTCTCTGGGTTTGTTTGTTTGTTTTTTTAAAGATTTATTTATTTATGCATACAAGCTGGGGTACAGGCCAGGGGCGTGGGGCGGCAAGAGGGTTCACCAGAGACAGAGTGGGGAGCAGAACAGGCAGATCGACGGAAACAACACTGCTGAGGGGAGCAGCGGGAGAGGCAGGGGAGGTCTGCTGCGCCATGTGGGAATCACCCCACCCCAGTGTCAAACTTGCATCGCCGCTGCCGACAGCTCCACAGTGCAGCGCCTAACCGCTGTGCCACCGGGGAGGCCCTAGTCTCTCTGGCTTAAGAATCGCTCCTCTGCGTTCTCGTGATGTCTTATGTGTGTCTACCAGTAGGTCACAACTCTAGCTGTTTTGTCTCCAAAGGGATGTCTGGCAATATTGTGACATTTTTGATTATCATGTCAAGTGAGTGCCACTAGAGTCTAGTTTATAAAGGCCAGGAAGCTGCTAGATATCCTATGATGCACAGGACAGCCTGCAACAAAGAATATCTAAACTGGATTGAGGGCTGGGTACCATCACAGCTGCCACATCATTTGATGGTCCTGTTTGGAGTCTTCTTAATTCAGCTGAGGGCCAGATATATAATCTGCATCTTTGAATCTCTGATATCAGAGTATCTGGTGCAGGATAGTTTCTTAGGACTGAGTAATTTGAAGGTAACGGGAAAAATTAGAAGGTGAGCTATTTCTTAGTTTAGTTACCAAAGAACTGATTGAAAAGACTGATCATTTCAAAGAATAAGGGTTAGAGAACCTATTCATTTTGTACTAGGTCCTCTTAGACCTGATTATTTTGTCGTGCCTGTGTTTTTCTGCTCTTTTGCAAAAAGAACTTTGGTGTTTACTGTAGCAAAGAGTGGGAGATCTTAAAAGAAGTGTTACCATATCATTATTAAGGTAATATGTCCTCTAGCTATGAATGATTTAGGAATGAGTAAGTTCAGATTGAATTGTGAAAACCCACAAAACAATATCTCCCTGAAGGGAAGGCACTTAACATAGATTAGGTGATTGGGTGCTCAATAAATATTTATTGAATAAATTTAATCCTAATACTTTAGTTGAGGAACTTAAAGTAAACTTACTCCAAAAACCTCTTCCAAATCTGTGCATTTTCTGTACAATGAAAGTGACTTTGAAGGTTCCTCGGGAGCTCTCTTTATCATTTTATGCCAAATAGATGTGTATTGGGGTTATTTTAATGTTTTTGGTAATTCCCCTGTAGCGAGAGAAATGAAATCTATGAGAAACTTCTGAAGCTAATGGACATGAAACTTCTGAAGAAATGTAGCTGGATAAAATTTTCCTTCTGCAGATGAGATGATTTTGTTAATTTTTGGAATGCTAGTTCTGTTGGTTTGGATCTCGGGAGCATCAGATATGCCTGGTGGGGGTGGGGGGATGAATTGTAGTTTGATGGAAGCGTCAACTTTTTTAACATTCTACTGTCAGTTTGGCAGAAATTTATGGAATTGCTCCTCTGAGTGGGATCTATTAGGTGCTAGAGATACAAAGTTGGCTCAGATAGGCTCTCAGTCTCTGAGAGGTATACTGTCCATTTTTTAAATTATTATGATAATCTATACTTAACATAAAATTTGTCATTTTACTGTGCAGACGTCCGTGGTAGTAGATTACATCACCATTACCACGATCTATTTCCAGAATTTCTTTTTTACCATTCCAAAAAGAATCACAGAATATTTTTTCCATTTTTGTCTGGCTTTTTCATATAGCATAGTATTTTCAGAATTCATCTACATTATAGACACATAAGAATTTTTTCCTTTTCCTGACCAAATAATATTCTGGGGTGTGTGTGTGTGTGTGTGTGTGTGTGTGTGTGTGTGTGTGTGTACTATATTTCGTTTATCCATTCACCCAGATAGACACAAGTTTCTCCTACCTTTCAGTTAATTGTGAATAGCGCTGCTGTGAACATTGTTGCACAATATCTGTCTAGGTCTTTGCTTATAATTCCTCAGGGTATATATCTAGGTTAAAGTCCAACTTTACCTCTTGTATGGGGAGCTGGGTATTCTCAGTGCATCTTTTAGCTGCTTCTGGCCAAGATTTCTGCTAATGTTTACTTTTACTCCTGACCATTATGCTTCTCTCTATTATTATGTACTATTATCTAAATTGGTAAAATTTGATGGGAAAGAAAAAAGAAATAAGAAAATAACAATTCCGAGAGCAAAACTAATGAATCTTAGCTATTCTGACTGCCAACATTTTCCTTCTCATGTCAAACACCACTGTAGACAGCAGCATCTTCTTTTCCTGGAGCTTTTTGCCTAGGAGTAAGGGCCTTCCAAGATACCCCAGAAAATCCTCATGAAGACCTCTTAGAAAGCCTTGTAAGTTGGGGGACATGGTCCAAGTGGGTCATCCTGAATACATGGTGCAGAATGGAGACTTAGATAGTTGTTCAGGGTGTAGACCAAGAGGACAAAGCCTTGCTATGCGGTCCGGCAGCTGTATTCTCTGCTAGGTAGACAGCCCGGGGGATGGCCTCCTTGTAACTGACCTGCTTGTGTTTGGGTTGATGGAATGTCTCAGAAATAGAAAGCCAACCTTCCCTTCAGCCACCAGCCAGGCTTCTGGCTACTGCTGGTGACCCTGGGGTTTCATATGGACCTGAGCTGTATAAAGGCAGATCGCAGGTAACTTGCTGTCCAGCATGAGAAAGCCCCTTTCATTCATGGAGAACTGTGTAGAGCAAGTGGGAGAAGGGGAAAAAGAACTTTTTTTAGCATGAAAATACATTACTTCCTCTACCCCCTCCCATTTTATGCTGTTTACTAGCATCTGGACGTTTGACCTTTGCTTTTTTTCTAGACCAAGTCACCACATTTGACCACAGCATTGGAAAAGTGATGGGTGGTAAAAGACTTAGAGGGAAGGAGAACTGAGCCCTAGGGGTAGGACCCCTGGGCAGACCACTTCGTTCCTCTGTCAGGGCTGGGCATGGTGTTGAACTAGCGCGTAGCTCTATCATCCCTAAGCCCCCCAAAGGAGAAGCAGCTTAAATCTATTCTGTTAAGTCGCCAAATCAGTAAACCTGTGATGTCTGACAGCACTGCTAGAATATGATTTCTACTTAGCTGGGCAGTTTCATACTACTTCTTATATGGAAGGTAATGTGTTTCTCCTTGGTTTGGACTCAATCATTCTTCCTGCTCCCAAAACAACAATAACAAAACTGCAACCATAATGTCAGTTTTAGGTTCAAGGGCCGATGGCACCAGATGGTGATGGCTGATGTGATTAGACTCTGGTTAATAATCTGCCACAGGCACCTGGCTCTTCCTTCTGGCTGGCCTAACAGACTTCTTGGGGTTTCATGCATAATGCATGACAGGCAATATTCTTTACCTCCCAGTCAGTCATTTATTGAGATTCTGCTACGTGTCAGGTGCTGGAGACCCAACAATGAGTCAGATGTATCCCTGCATCAAGGACATACGGTCTAGCAGTCTTCCTGCTACTTCTTGGGAAAGAGACTTTTTGGTCTGGGACAGCAATTTGTCAAAAATATGAAAAGGTAGACTGTTGAGATTTGATTTTCTTATTCATAGCATTCATGATGTAATAAGTTAGGTGCTTTGCACTGTCAGACTCTTAATAGAATCATAGAATTTTCAAACTGGTGAAGAAGGTTGAGTCGACAGCAACACTGCCTGGGTCCACAGCTCAGCTGACTTTTCTGTAAATTGGGGATAGTAATAGTATCAATGTCATAGATTTGTAGGGGGGATTACATGAGTTAATTCACCAACAGTGTTTAGAATATAGCCTGGCAATTAAAGCCATGTTACCTTTAAACTTCTGATTCATTCATTCATTCATTCATCAAGAAATGAGTCATGGTAATGGTTGTACAAGTCTGTAAATATACTAAAAATCACTGCATTGTACACTTTAAAAGAGTGAATTTAATGGTATGTGCATTAGACCTTAATAAAGCTGTTATGAGAAGAAAGTTCACTGAGGGCAGATGATGTACCAGGCACTGCCTTTTAAAATTAGGCAAGTAAGTGACTTGCTGAAGGTGAGCGAATGGCAGAGGTAGTTCTAGCGCGCAAGTCCCTTGACACACAAGACAAACTTAGGTTGAACTGTCAGGGGTAAAACCAAGATTGTAATTCAGATTGGAAACTACTACACACCTCTGTTTTCCATGGCTTGAGATGAATATATTATGAGTGCCTGTATAAATACTCTATGCAAAGTATACCAACATTCTTCCCACCCCAGCTTTGGGCATAGAATGAATACTCTCTGTCATTCTGTGGACATAAAATGAACATTTCAGCTGGGGTTTTCAGTAGAGCTGTTGCTTTCAATTCCCCAATTTTTGACATCTAAGAATTAGAGCTTCCTAAAAAATGAAGAAAGAAAGAAAAAAAGGATTATAGGTACCTATTATAAGACAGAGACAGACAGTATTTAAAAACCACACCTACTCACCACCACTACCAAAAACTAGTAAGTTTCTTTCCTCATAGCAAAAAAAAAATTTTACTCATTCTTGAAATTTCCTAGCTAAGTCTAAAGATCCAGTATACACGAGAAGGGAGGAGTACATTAGAAATAAAATGATGTTATTTTTTTCCTGCTGAATCCGTTTATACAGTAATAGAAACCATTTTAGGGCCTCCCTGGTGGCGCAAGGGGTTAAGTCTCAGCACTGTGAAGCTATCAGCAGCCACTGCAGCATGAGTTCCATCCTTGGCCAATCCTGGCCAGGTAGCTGGCCCTCATGGCACAGCAGATCTCTCCTGTCTCACCCACTGCTCCCCGCTCAGTAGATCCGCCTGTTCTGCTCCACAATCTGCCTCTGGTGAATCCTCTTAGCCCCCTCTCCCCGCCCCCGCACCTCTGGCCTACATCCCAGCTCTTGTATGCATCAATAATAAAATCTTTAAAAAAGAAACTGTTTTAGATCCAGAGTTGCCCTGCAGGTTTGGGCTCCCATCAGCCTCCTGCTTTTTCTGCCATATGCTTTGTTCTGGGATTTCTTCCTTCCCCTGACATCTGGTATTCAGGATAAGGGAAAATGACTTTCCCCTGAACAAGTGGTATTACTATCAGGAAAAATGCCTCAAGATTCTAGGCATCTATGAATGAGATATTTTTCTGAGTGTCCTGAGCAACTGTCTTTAGGAAGGAAACTTTAGAAGTTACAAGTTACGGTTCATGCATTTCCCTGAGATGAACTTGAAATGCTTCTTCCTTCCATTGGTCCGGACAGCACCGGCCTTTCCTAGCAGCTGGGCAGCATTACCTCACCACTATTTAATGATGCGTGTTCCCCGAGGGAGTGGAATTGCAGCCGAGTCTGTGTCTGCTTTGCTTGAATCTCTTCAGGAGTCCGGAGCAGACAAAACCTGAAAAATGAAAGTGGTAACATAGACCTGTGAGCTGCCCATCTAAATCAGGTTTGCCCCGAAACTGTTCTGACTTGGCAGATAATAATCATAGTCATTTTATTCTCTTGTGATGTAGAAGGCTTTTAGTTGAATGCCATTGCTTATGAGTAGGAGCAAAACCAGGTGTAAACACCTTTTACCTTCCCCTCCTACTTTCATTTTTCTGGGAATGTAGCATCTGGGGCATATAATTTCACCCTGGAGGCACAGAGCTGGAGAGCGGATGATTAAAAAGAGAATCCTTCAGCATGTGCACGCGCGTGCGTGCACACACACACACACACACACACAAACATGCGTACACGCGCACATACACACACACTTCTTTTTTTTTCAGTTTAAACACTGTATCAAGAAAGGAATGGAGAAGTAGGTTGCAGAGTCTCTTTACAAACAACCTCAGGGCTTCTATCTAGCTGACTTTTCCCGAGAGTTAGACTAATTTGACCTTAACCTAAGCTGAGGTTTGAAGGGCAGGGTTGGTAGCACTGGGCCCAGGGAGACGAGGAGGTTGTGTTGCTGCTGTCCTGGGAAGGGACGTTGTGAGAAAGGTTACCCAGCAGCCCCTGCCTGTCTAGAAGGAAGCTGATTGTCTTGCTGTTTCAGCGTCAGCCCCTGGACCAGGTGTCCTCTCAGTCACATAGAAAATAAGGAGGCAGCTTATAATCCTTAAATAAAAAATGCATTCAGATTTGGTTCAGATTGTTACAGGGCAACTTCAATGTGAAATGGGTTGGCCTGACTGTGGCCCCCCATCTGCGTGCTTACAAGGGACTTATGAGACTCAACTGTGGGCACACACCAAAAGGCTAATAAAGAATAATGGATTTATTTACAAAAAAGGGGAAATGAAGAAATGAATAACTCAGAGAGAAAGAGAGAGATAAATTGGTGAATGCGTCTTGCCAGTTCCTCTGAGCTGGAATCCCAAGAGCACTCTGAAAGCCAGCGAAAAACCAAGCACCCCCAAGGCCCGCATGTCTGGTTATAGGTCAAACCTGGCATTTAACTCCACCCGCAGCGCCCAGCAACCCTCCCTTTGGTGGTGATGACATTATGGGATTTGTATTCCTAGGTGTTTTGTATCTCTTTGGTTTGGGGTGGGGGTAGGGTCCATAAAACCTATTTGTGGAGTTTGTTCAGGACATCCTTTCCCCCCAACAATATAATAGGATGATTGTCATCCGCCTTCCGTAGTACCCAAGACCTCTGTTTGCAGAGACTAGGGTGGAGCCCCGAGAAAAGTCATCGGAAATGGATGGCTTAATTTTCAGTCCTCTACCATGTCCCAGATTGGAAACTCCTTGTGCCAAGAAAGAAAGGAAGACCGTTGTCACCTGACCTGTCACAGGTGGACACCAAAAATTGCTTCCTGGTCCCATGGAGGCCACACAGCAACTCTTGCAAGACAGAGATTGTTCTGAGGAATTGTGTCATGGAAACTTTTTAGAAGCTCTCTGAATAACTTACACTGGACACCTGACGAGAACGTGTGAGGCTGGCCCATGCGCTCCTTTGCTTAGAACGGGAAGGAGTGGACTCTCCCGGCTGGCTTGAAGCCTGTGGTCTGGGGACCTACCATGAGCCAAAAGCCTGTGATGAGTCCAGGGAGGCTTGTGGGGAGGTGAGTGTCTGGAGTACGTTCCAGGAGCCCAGTCACGGTGCCTCCTGCCTTCAGTGAGATGCTCCATCAGGCCTTTCCAGAAATCTAGACTAGAAAAAATGTGATGGAGATTATGAAGAACATTTTATAGGAGCTGACCTTTGGAGAGCCAGCAGGCCTCGTCAGGCAGCTGTGAGCCCAGTGTGACTGCTCCCTAACACATGTTGGCCCCTCGAGCTTGTTCTAGCCTACTAGGGATCAACCTTGCTAAAACAGAAATCTTAAAGAGCAAGGCATGCAAGATACAAGGTTGTCCCCAGGAGTTCTGCTGGCTTGTTTGGGGTCCTGCATGCTCTACTCCCCAGGTGCCCTGAGGATCAAGAATCTGTCCAGAAATGAGTCCCCCACTCCTCTGACTATCCAAGAACCTGGGACCTATTCCTCTCTCATTGTCACTTTCTGGATCTGCTTGAAAAATAGAGGGAAGAAAAAGTCACCCAAGACAGAAGGCAGCACACACCTGCTGACACTCGGGGCCTTTAGACACGCACTGCAGCTTTCTCCACTTGAAACCCTGGGACAGCTGTTGCATCAGCCCCACCGGCCTCCCAAGAGAGAGAACACAGCCGACTTTTGTGGGCCTGCCTGAAATCATCCACAGCTGTTTGCGTGCTTTTAGAATGAAAGTGGAGGCTTTTCAGCAGAGGTTAATCTGGCAAAGCCTTGGTATGAAATGTTTTCCTTTCATGATTCCCTTTCCTTTTGGAGGTGATGTCTGACCCAACAGCTAGGCAGCCCGTTGCATGCTGGTCCACAAGGAGCCGTGGGCGTCCTCTCCAGACGCCTCCACCCCGCCAGCCACCTCAGCTGTCCTGTGTGTGGCACCCTGTGCATGTTACACACGTGACCTCCTTGGGCACAAGGACACTCTAGGGACTGTTTTCAGAGAAAGAAACCGGGGTTCGGTTTGAGGCTGAACCCCACATTCTCCTCATCTCTGCACTGCCTTTGCATTTGCATCCTGTCAGCCCTTTCAGCTTCCATTGCTAATCTAACCCCATCCGAAAGCAGGAACACCCTCATTAGCAGAATAAAGCCTCAAGGGCTCAAGCTCCTCTTCATACTAGAGGCTCTTCAAAAGAGCCCGTGTATTTGGAGATAATTATTATGTATTAAACATTAGAGAACAAGCTTTATTAAGCAGAGAATAAATTTGCCATCCAGTGTTCTTGGCATTGTGGTTTTTGTTTGTGTTATCTCCAGGGCTAGATTTATAAAGATTAACTTAAGAAAAAAGATCAGACATTCAAAGTAATTGCAGGCCTGGCTCAAGTTCAGTGCTTGTACGGGGCTACAGAATCGTGTCTTCAGGAGGCCCAGGCAGCATGGGCCTTGCCAATGTTATAGGAGTTAACTAAGGGAAGGGGGTAGCCCTGTAACCCAGTTTACCTGTTCCCTTTCCCCTCTCAGGTAACCACTGTTTTCATCTCCCACATAACAGTGAAATCATACATATACAGTGTAACTTCCTTCACCAAGCAAAGTGGCATATTTTAGGCGTGACATGGTCTGCTATCCCCCACCAGTCACTGAAGCTATCCATCATTTCTCCTAAGTTAATTTCTTGTAAGCTTCTCTGGCCTCCACCTCAGAGAATGTGCTTCTGTCCCCTTCATGGCTTAGTTAACGCCTCATCTTTCAGTGGGCAGCTCGGTTGTCACTTCCTCACAGAAGCCTGCCCTGCCCTCCCCGACCAGCTCACCTTCGCCACAGAGGCTGTTGAAGCACTGGGTTTCCTTCTTTCAGAGCACTTACCACACCTGCAACCTGACATTTGTGATTGAAGATCCCTGTTTTCCCACTGTGGTAAATTTCCAGAGAGGGAACTTCATGCCTGGCCCCCTTCATTGTGCCTAGTCCAGTGCCTGAAGCACGGTAGGGCGGACTTGCAAGGGTGAATGAATGAATGAATGGCGCAAGGCTTGGCACAGTATTGTGATTCCAGGCTCCTGGTCTGTGCGAAAGTTGCAAGGGAGCCATGAAACAGGTGAACAGCTCGGATTTCCTAGAGGTGGTGTTAAATTTAAAAGGAGTGCTTGTCACCTCTCATTTCAGGTTTCCAGGCTTATAGGCCCTTGGTGGTGCAAATAGCCTATGCAAGGCTATTTGAGAGGAGAAGAAGAGAAGTGCAAAGACTCTGCTTTTCCTGAAGCCTTGCTCTTTCACCTCATTTGCATTCTGCTTTGGAATTAGAACCTGGAGTATGGCTTGCTGCTGAGAATCTTTGCAGTTTCCCCTCTGGCTTATTTTCCACTTTTTTCTTGAGGAAAAATGTCACTTAAGAGTCTGTGGCATTTACATAAATAGGGCCTAACAAGCGTATTGGTGTTTGAGATTGGAATTGCTCTCCTAGATACTCTGGAACCAAAAACTTTGGGGTGAGATAGAGCTGGGTCCTTGTTCCAGGAGCCCTTTAAAATGCAGAGAAGTTACTTGCCTTATAGGCAAAAGATTCCCTTTTTATTTTTATTACTTTTTGCTTGCTCCGATTTCTCTTTTAGGGCTGTCCCTTCCCTCCCCTTTCAGGCCTACGTCAGTGTCCCTCGGCCTCCCTTAGATGGCCGGTCACATCTTATAGGATTGCTTGAGGGTCCCCAGGAACAGTAAGCTCCATTGCATTTCCTCCAGGAAGCTCCCACATTCTTTGTTCTCTTCCTCCTCATCTGTGATCTAAATGCAGCCTAGGGGACTTTCAGGAGTTCTGGTTTCTTTTAAATGAAATTTTATTTTTTTAAAGGGCAAGGTGTCATATCTTGAGTTCATTTCAGTCTCAAACTGGATTCTCTCCAAGGTGTTTGTTTGGGCTTCAGATGTTTAGCCCCAAACAAATTGAGACTTAAGTGGAAACGGGTCCAGATTTGGTCGTGTTTAAGATTCTTCCCAGAGCACAAATCGTCCCTTATTGGAAGGTACTCTAAGTGCAGTTCTTGAATCTTGAGTCTCTGCGTTCCTAGTAAACACTCAGGGTAAAAACAGTTAACGATTAATCTGCTTATGTTCCAGTGACTTGAAAAGTAAGCATCAACACCTCTGAGATCTCTTATCAAGTTCTGAAAGATGGTTTTTATAGCAGGTGGAAGGCCTTGGTTTATCAGCTCCACTGGCCTGGAAACTCCTTAGGTCCGAATATTTGGGATGAGCAGAATAAACCCAGCCTAGGAATTCCAAGAAGGCAGAATCTAGATAGAGAGCTGCCAAGGCTCACAGATTTGGAATGAAACCAGTTTCTGTGGCTGATTCCCCTGCCTTGTGTCCCGAGCATGTGCTTGCTTCAAGCCTGGGCACATTTGAAGTTTTTGCACCTGTTCAGAATGTTTTGAACCTGGAATTATACTTCTTTGTGTGTTTATCTGTGAAACATAATGATGAGAGATCCAAACTCTCCCATGTGGCTGCTGTTGAAACAATCCGTGTTCAGCTTCCTAGTGCTACAGAAGTACCCCAGGAGCAGGTGTGTTTTTGTGTCCTGAGATGATCTTAGCCCTTTCTGGAACTAAATTGAGATGTTAATTGACAGATTGATCAGGCTAGTGATATCTCTCAGATGTACGGTACCATCCACACAGTATCCCCCCTTTTACAAGAGAAGGAATAAAGATGGCAGAAGGAACGAAGCTAGAACCCCTTCTACACTGTAAATTCAAGTAGAGTAGCTTTCAATGGTTGGTTTTCTGAAGTTTTACCTTCAGGGTTGATAAATTGGAAGCTTAAAACACACACCCTTTGTCTTCTTTTGAGATTGGCTTGCAGTGAAACTCTTGGGTTAATTATACCAGAAAGGGGCACACAGCATGGATTTTGATGTGGATACTGCATTGTAGCTCCTATGCAGTAGCAATAGCCTATGCTAGTGGTTTCATTCTAGCATCTAGACATTTATTTTATTACTAATTAAAATTTGGTTGCTTTGTACATCTTATTGGGAATTAACTTCAGTGTGTTCTGACCCAAAGTAGCCCCTGATTCCAGGTGCACTCAGTCTGGGCTGCAGCAAAATAGGCTAGGGAAAGGGGAGAATCCCAATCAAGAGTGAGTGGAGAGGCTTGGAGGACAAAGGTTTGTGTTGCTTTGTGTGTGTGCACAGCACATGTGCACGTAGACATCCGTCAGCAGTCCAGAAATTGGATTTTCATTTAGCTCTCAAACAAGTGGCTTGTTTATTAAACTGAAAGCTACTATCTCCATTAGGAAATATTCAATTCCAGCAATTAGCCCTGAGGGTTAAAGCGCCTCCCTCTTTTCAGTCTACTTTACTCTGTTCCCAAACAATGCTTTGAAGTGCTAGGAGCTCCTAATGGAAGATAAGTCATCAATTAACCTACTGGAAGTTTAAGCTAAAAACAGACATTTCAAGGAAGGGATTTTCTCTGAGTTGTTAACCACTGACTGACGTTATCTGTCTGAGATAGATTCTTATGCAAAGGCTAATCTCCACCTAGGCAAAGGGTGACAGAGGTGCAAAAGTATTCTAGTTATGTGGTTTGTTTTTAAAGTCACTGTAGAAATTAGATCTTAGATCAGTTGAAGCTGGGGTGGAGATAATCTTAGTTTCCTTTCCAAACACATGAGCATTTTAATTCCTTCAAGAATTGGTCCTAATATGATTACTTTGTGCTTTTTTTTAAAATAAAAAGTAAAAACATCTATTTTTATAATAACACTATTAGAAGTATTAGGTAACTATTAGAAATATTATGCAGATGAAGCAGATCTATACTTGTGTGCTTGAGATATATGCCAGTCAAAAATAAGGATATTTTGGATTTTGTTTCATTTTTAAATAGTGACAAACTAGTCAATTTATATACAACTTTTCTGGAGAGTGTTCATAAATTAAACTATTTCACTGTTACTTTTTTCAGTATAACTATAGTTTTCTAGTATAAATGAGACCAAAAGGGGCTATTATAAATTAATTACCAAAAATTTATAAATATAGGATAGTTATTCTACTACCCTAATATAGTTAATAGTTACTTTATTTTCTAGTCTATTTTTCCCCTAAATTTGCTACAAAGATGTAATACTGCCACCTAGATTCTACTTCCTACTTCATTTAGCCTCATAGCGTATCTCAAAAATAATTCCCCATATTGCCAGTGGGTACAGAGTTTTTATTTGGGGTGATGAATTGGAAGTAGATCATGAAGACCATCACACAACATTGTGAATGTAATTAATGCCACTTCCTGGAACACTTAATATGGTAAAAATGGCAACTAGGCTCTATATATTTTACCATAATACTTTAGAAGTATGTAAAAATTGCACCTCCATATTATTCTTTTCTGAGAAGTAAAGCATCGACAGAATTTGGAGTTTGTAATGTTAGGAGAAAATTTTAGCATGGAGTTTATTTTTCACTGGATTCAAGATTAAAATTGCTCAATACTATTTAAGGTTGACAACAAGCCTGTAATTTGGAGGGAAAATTTCAGCAGTGGGGTGTTATGTTCTTAAAACTTCAGAAACCTTGGCGATTGAGAGGTCAGGTTTCAGGCTGAGGTAATTAAAGCCCACTCTTCTTACAGAAGCTTCCTGCCTAGTCAGGTTTTTTGGGAAGGGGGTGTGGAGTGTAGTGTGAAGACCCTGACTGGCAGTGACTGAGGAGAACCCGGCCCGCAGGGAGCTCAGCGACACCGTTAGGCCCTAGAAGGACCTGCAATGTGTGACAAGGTGAGCAGATGTTCATTCTCTCCTGGTTTCTCCTGGTGGGAGACTTCAAGAGGGGGTTGACCAAGGCTTTTTTTTTTTTTTTTTAAGATTTATTTATTTATTATTATTATTATTATTATTTTTATTTATACATACAAGCTGGGGTACAGGCCAGAGGTGTGGGGCGGCGAGAGGGTTCACCAGAGACAGAGCGGGGAGCAGAACAGGCAGATCAGAAATACACTGCTGAGGGGAGCAGCGGGTGAGGCAGGAGAGGTCTGCCACACCATGTGGGATTCTCCCTGGCCGGGCGTCGAACTCGCGTCGCCGCTGCCAACAGCTCCACAGCGCAGCGCTTAACCACTGTGCCACCGGGGAGGCCCTGACCAAGGCTTTGCTGGAAAGCTGAGTGAGAAAGGGAAGGGCGTGCCAAGGCAGAGGGGTCAGGTTTGAAAAGGGTGGTGGACCCTTAATTCAAGAGTCAGGTAATATTTATTGAGGACCTACTTGTGGGTACCATCTTATACTTGTTTGGGCTCCTAGGGAGCTCCCCCTTTAGAGCTTCATGAATTACAGGTCTTCAGGAATGGTCAGTGCCTGAGCTTCGGTGGGGGAAAGAAAGACCCAGAGCCAGGCATAGAGGCGCCCTTGATCTAGAGCACCCACTGGGTAGCCAAGCTTCAGATCACAAACTGGTGGCTACTTTCTGGACTACACACCTGACTTCTTTTATCTTTGGAATCTCTGGTCCCAGATGTGGTTATGGTGGTGTGTTTATGTTCTGAATACTTCAGTATTGAACTAATTTGATCCAGGCTCAAGTGGGTATGTGAATCTAGTTGGGCTCAGTGTTCAAATAGCTCACATTCTCCTAGACTATTGTTTTGTTTAGAACCCAGCTCTGAATTTGATGGCCTGGTACATAATTGGTCCAACACGATTTAGAGCAAGGAGTCGGGAAGTGATTTTTAGAGAATGCTTTTCATCAGAGGCTCAACTATGTTACTGAAAGGAAAACATATGCTACTTAAGTGTCTCGATCTTGTGCAGAGATGTTGAAGGAGGTGAACTTAGTGGGCAGCTGACAAACCTGTCTTTGCAGGTTAAGCCTCGTCCCCTCTCCCTTCCCATTCCCTAATGGGACTTGCTGAGATGAGATGCAGGAGTTGAGTCTATTCTGAGGTTCAATCTGAAAACACCAATGCAGGGAGCGTGGCCTGGGGCTATATTTTTCATTTTGTATAAGTTGTATAAGTTGTGCTTTAAAAAATCAAGGCGGGGGCGGGGGGGCAATGAGAGAGCAGAGTTTTAGAATACAAGGAAGTGACATCTTGGCCCAAGTAAGTCCTGGCCTTTTGGTGTTGGCAGCCTTCTAACAGCGCACAGCTTGAGGTATTTGTTGGTTGCGTGCCTGCAGCATTGAAGCCCCCCAGCCCCTGTTATTTCCTGTTCTTGAACCCCCACCTCTGCCCTGCTTGTTTGGAGAGGGGTCCGTGTCCGGAATGGCCTGGCTGCTATTGTAGTCCAAACTGTGTACAAGACAAACATTCTTGGGAGTGGCCAGACATTATCTAGAGAATTCCAGTGACTCAACTGGAGAGAAAGTCACTCACCTAGAGCATTTGCGGGAGAACTCCAGGCACCTGAAGTAGGGGCCAGTGGCAGGCACAGCTTTTTAACACTGCCATCCAAGGTACAGCCACGAGCCCAAAGTGAGTTCATCGATTCCATGCGTCATGGCATGTCACATGTCTTGGGAAGGTAAAAACGATGTCAAAGTTTGCTTCTTTAACATGCGGTTTGGAAAGCTGGACACGCCAGGGCCCAGAGCTCAACTCTGCCATTGAATTGCTCTGTGTTTTTTGGACAAATTGCTTCAGTGTCTTCATCTTCAGAGTAAAAGAGTATATCCAACTTCAGGATGTTGGCTGTGTCAAGTTATTGAGATAATGTATTTAAAGGGCATAGTAAAATGTTTACATTTTGTCATGTCCAATTAATAATTGTTCCTGTGTCATCCATTCCATTTGCATTTCCTGTAAAGGAATCTAGCACACAGCTAAGCCAGAAAGCCAGTGGGAAGTTCTGAATTCATCTGGAGTCTGGTAATCTAGATACAGAATCTCAACACTAATCCCTGTTTGATGAGACTGTCCAGAATTGTTCTACCTTCTTCCTTCACATCTACAGGAGGCAGAATGGTGGTTAAAGACCCTGAGGAAGATGGTCTTCTGTTAATCCCAGTCTCAACACTCAACTACTAGGTGTTGTGGGACAGGTCACGTAAAATTCTTTGAAACTCAAGAGTCCTGGCCTCATGGGTTGGTTTGGAGGAATGCATGTAGATTGTGCATCAAAATAGCTTAGCAGATCATGCATATATAAGGAGGTGATCACCTGATCTTCAAACTCTACCAGAGACCTTCAGGTCCCGTTGTTTCTTTGCCAGCTTGGCAAGGTGCATACCCATTGCCAGCTCCAAGACTTTGCAGCTCTGTCTTTGCAAACAGGGGAAAACTGTATCCATGCGTGCTTTTGCTCCGGCTAGGCACTTGGTAAGCCTGCAGCCATTGCCATCTGAGAATGCCCTTGTACCACAGGTATATCTTTGCTCTTCCTCTTTTGTCTGTAAGTCTTAAAAAGCATGAATACCGTGGGGCCACCCTCCTCTGACAAGGCTAGAAAGATCCTATTGTTGGGCCTCCCTGGTGGCGCAGAGGTTAAGCGCTGTGCTGTGGAGCTGTCGGCAGCGGCAGCAGAGATTCCTACGTGGCACTGCAGACCTTTCCTGCCTCACCCGCTGTTCCTCTCAGCAGTGTATTTCCGTCGATCTGTTCTGCTCCCCACTCTGTCTCTGGTGAACCCTCTTGCCGCCCCACGCCTCTGGCCTGTACCCCAGCTTGTATGCATAAATAAATAAATCTTTAAAAAAAAAGATCCTATTGTTGCCTTGCTGCTAGAGTGGATAGCAAGAATAAGCTGGCTCCCCATGCTGTTTCAGGCTGTCTTCCTACAGCCTGGGAAGGGAAGTGTGTTAGTTGCCTATTGCTGCTATAATACATTACTCCAAACTTAGTGGCTACAGCAACCAGGAACCCAAAGCCTGAAATCAGGGGTGGCAGAGTTGGTGCCTCGGAGACTCTAGAAGGAGCATCTAATTCATGACTTTCTCCCAGTTTCTGGTGCAGTTTCTCCCAGTTTCTTCTGGTACAGTTTCTCCCAGTTTTCAAGCATCCTTGGCTTGTGGTGAATCAATCCAGTCTCTGCCTCTGTCTTCAGATGGCATTCTTCCTTGGAGTATATCTGTGTGACCTTTCTTATAAGAATACCAGTTCTTGAATTTAGGTCCCACCGTCCTCCAGTATGACCTCATCTTAACTAATTATGTCTGCAAGGACCCCATTTCCAAATAAGGTCACCTTCTGAGGTTCTAAGTGGACATGACTTTCAGAGGGGACACTCATTAACCCATTACAGCAATTAGCACACCCATTTGACAGATAAGGAGCTTGAGTTTCCTTGAGGAGAAAATCCCTTGCGTAAGCACCATAAAGTTTGTGATACAAGGAGATTCAGATGCTGACCTGCTTTTCTCTAGACTCCTGTCCTTCCATTGGCTCACCTTACCACACATAAATAGGGGGAGAACAAAATGGTCTACAAACCATGGCAGCAAAATGGTCAGCAGCCTTTGGCCACCAGATCAAAGAGGGCCTGTGGAGGGTAAACAGGATGAAACAGAGGCTGTGCAAGCAAAGATGACCCCCTTCCTCGTTGCAGGTTCTCAGACTTTATCCTGTTCCATAATCGGTGTTGCATGTAGCCTCTGAACCACACCGCTCTGCTCCGGGAGTCCACAGTTGGGCAGACGCTTGCTCACAAATGAGACATGAGGTAGTGTCAGGTTAGGTCAGCATTGAGCAAAAGGAAGGGGCATGTTTCTTTGCACGAAGGCTAGCACTCTCCCACAATTCCCCCTACACCCCATCTTACTGCTGGCTTATTCTTATCGTGCATCCCCTTAGTAGATGGAGAAATTCCATGCTTTCCTTCTCCTGCAGAGGTTCCTTCCTGGCATTCAGAATCACAAAAGCAGTAGACGGAAGCAGGTGACTGGCCCTTAGCTGCCCCAGTGCTGGGCTGCCCAAACTTTTCCCAGAACGTGGTCTAGCAGAACTGACCCAGAGCAAGATTGGGAGAACACAGGGCTGAGGGCAGCCGAGGGGTGACTCATGTGCTCCTTCTGATTCTGGCTTAAGCACAGCACTGGGGCAGTCAATAGACACAGGCCCTCAATGCTGTGGTTTAAGCCACACATGTGCTACTACCAGGCTCAGAATCCTGTGGGGGTCAAAAAACTTGGGTGGGCCTGGCTTGAGCTTTCACAGCTTCTTAACTACCTACCCTGCATGCCAGGGCCCCTTGTCCTGATCTAGAACCCCCACTTAGTCCTGGTGAAGCAGGACTCACAGATCAACCATCTGGACTTTCCTGGAGGTCTCTCTTTCTCCCAGAGAATATTGAAGTGATCTGGATCCATTGCTGCCCAGTCTGGCTTCGCATATGGTTTTCTGCTTTTGAAGAAACTTAAGAAAAGGCCACTCAGAGTTTACAGAGAGAGTAGCAATTCAGAGTGATGCCTGCATCCAGGAGGATGCCTGTCGTCTGGCTGGAGGGCTAAGCCTGCTAGGACCTTGCAGCAGCTCCCTGAAAATCTGATTCAATAGGATCTTTTTCCTGTTGGGAGGTGGTAGGTCTTTTTGTTGCATTTTCTCACAACTCTTCAGGTATTTCATTTAGAAACACCTTTAGATTATTGGCTTTTCCTTTCTCCAGAATTGTGAGTGATGACTTGGGCTTGTGAAGACTTTCTGATTACACACGCTGCCTGTAAGCAGGGAAGAGTGTGATGGGTGATGCTAGAAAAGGTTTCAGCTTCATGTCAAATGCTACCAGGCCTGGCCGAGGGCTGGGTACCGGATGACAACAGGGAAGGGATCCCGAGGCAGAACTGACGTTTGGAGCCAGGGTTCAGAATTGCTTCATGCAGTTATTGGCCAGCCCCAAATCCCTCAGCATTCCACATTTATAAGTGATGTTTCCGTTTAACAAAGACAAAATGCAGCAAAACCAAAATGGTATTTTTTTTAAACTTTGAAAAACTTTTAGCATAAAGAATTGATTCAGATTCACTAAAGCCGTGTGTGCGTGCGTGTGCGCGCCCGCTAGGACAGAAGCACACATCCACCTGTCTGTTTTAACCCTCCCATATGGGTGTGGTGGTTACTCGATTGACTCACTGCACATTTAAATTGAATGGAGTGAAGACAAACTATTGCTGAGAATAACAGATAAAGTCAGTCTCCAAGTTTTATTCTCTTCTTGACTTATCAGACCTTGGGAAATTTTTCAATGGGGGTTTCCTATGACATATCCCGTCTGTGATGTAGTTCATGAAATTCTGTGACATTTGACTCCCAAAGAGGAATTTGGCTACTCACAGGGTGTTTCTCAACTTTTCTGGGAATAGGCAGCTCATGGAAGGAAAATGTCTATGTGTAACAGCAAATCAGTTACTTTGCTTTGATGGAAAAGGAAGATTATGTTCTCAGACCATTGTGTAAAGTGAGAATTTGCCCCCCAAAATATGATGGATTACAGCAAAAAAGCTCAACTTCCTTGAGAGAAAGGCCATGTTTTGCTAGAGTTCATGACTGAGTCAAGACCTCGCTTCTCACTAGAGAGGTAGAAAATGGAATTCAGCGGCAGGGTAACATCGAATAAGTAGAAAATCCTTGACCCTTTTGAAGCCTAAGTAGATTTTAAGCTCAAAATGACTTGTGACTTGTTTCTGTCTGATAACTTCAAATATTACACATTTCTATTTGCAAAAGTAATACAGGCTCATTAATTCAAACCTTTATAAAATAAAAATTATAGACTCCACTTCAGCTTTTTGTCCTTCAACAATGAATTTCCCCCATTTTCCAGGGTTGTGGTTAACCATCCTTAATATATTGATGGATTCTTCCAAATAATATAAATGATATCCTTGGCTTTTTGGGCAACAATTCAGTCTCCAGATGCCTAATCTCCCAGCACGGGTGTCATATTTCATTTTAGATTTTGCCCATCACTCTGTCTTACTATTTATATTTTTAAGTATATAATTCTTGTTTTACAAGTTAACATTTGCATGCGGTTTAAAATTTAAAAGATGTAGAAAAGGACACAGTAAAAATATGTCCACCAGTCCATATATCCAGTCCACACCATTCTAGAGAAAAATCAGTGTTAGCAGTTTTTAATCAGTCTTTCTGGGGCTAGTCTATTAAATATTAAAGTACAAATATGTACATATATACAAATAAATACTAGATTATCCATATTTATTTTTTTAAAAAAGAAATTTTTTATTTATGCATACAAGCTAGGGTACAGGCCAGAGGCATGGGGCGGCAAGAGGGTTCACCAGAGACAGAGAGTGGGGAGCAGAACAGGCAGATCGACTGAAATCCACTGCTGAAGGGAGCAGTGGGCAAGGCAGGAGAGGTCTGCCATGCCGTGTGGGAATCTCCCAAGCTCGGCGCCAAACTTGCATCCCTGCTGCCAACAGCTCCACAGCGCAGCATTTAACTGCTGTGCCACCAGGGAGGCCCATATTTATTTATGGGGTACAGGCCAGAGGCGTGTAGTGGTGAGAGGATTCACCAGAGACAGAGTAGGGAGCAGAACAGGCAGATCAACAGAAATACACTGCTGAGGGGAGCAGCGGGTGAGGCAGGAGAGGTCTGCTGTGCCATGTGGGAATCTCCCCTGTCACACGTAGAACTCGCATTGTGGCTGCCGACAGCTCCACAGTGCAGCGCTCAACCGCTGCGCCACCAGGGAGGCCCCCATATTTATTTTTTTAACAACAAAAGTCTATAGGTTTCCTACAGCTTTGTCTTCTCAGCCGTCTTCCCTCAGTAAATGAAGGGCTGGATACATCTTAGTTTCCCAACTTTACTCCAATTAGGGATTCCTTTGGGTAAACAAGCTATTTTAAATTGTAAATGTTCCCATTAAATGCACATCTAGGTGTAAATTGCTTTAAAGACCTGGAGATCCGGCTCTTACTGAGATGAGTTTTTCTGTAGATAGAACTTGGAGGGGGGATCCTACCTGAAGGATAGTGGGGTGAAGGGCAGCCTGGGAAGGAGGAAGTGACCATGACCTTTTAAAAAGTTTGCTGAGGCCCAAACTTTCTACTGTGTGTGCCTGGAATTGAGCCTTTGAGCCATTTGAAAAGCTGCAAAACTCCAGCCTCCTGAGGCCCCAGGAGGCGAGGAGATGGCATTGCCCAGAGAGGACCACACCCGTACCTCCTGGCCTCCTGATGGCTGCCTCCCACTTTGCAAAGCCAGGCAGCAGGCGTGTCCACTGTATTTGAAGCTGGCCTCTGCACATTGCCTACTTTCATCTAGTTCCTCCTGACTGCAGCAAAGCCACTTTGGAACATTCTGTCACCCAGAGGTACATAAATGGGATGATTACATCAAACAGAGTAAACTCCTTCACCTAAAGAGATAAAACTCTGACAAGTGGAATGTCTAAAACAGGACTGAGTTCCTTCCCTAAACCTTTGAAATCTCGTATCAGCCATTCCCAGGGCTGCTGGAGCTACCGCCTACCCCGCCCCTGACCGGCCTGCTTTCCTAGGCACAAATACCCAGAGCGTCGTCACCTGCGCCCCAGGTTCACGCTAAAATCACAGAACTAGAGATCAGGAGCAGAAAGGACATGCCCTTGGGGGGCTCACCTAGTTTGGTTCTCTCATTTCACAGACAGAAAATGGAGACCCAGAAAAGAAACAAGGTCTGCCCAGAATCACACGGGGGTGGCACACGGTGTAGAGACACCCTATTGCTGCTTTAATCCGCTTTTTCATTTTTCCTGTTTGACCCTTTGATTTCACGCCATCCACATCCTGGGTCTGTTCCCTTCTGAACTGTCCAGGTGCCCCCCCCGGAGGCCGAGCATGCCACGTGGGTGGGGTGCGTGGATTCCAGCCAGAGCACCATTCCTGACCAGCTGTGTGACCCTGGGGAGGGCTGGTCTCCAGCGCCAGGGCCCGCCCCTCTGTGGAATGGGTGGTGGGAGGGGTGAGTGAGAAGGCGGTGGGGTGTGGGCCGAGACCTGCTGAATGCTGGTCACAGCACGGCTGTCCAGGGGGACCCTTGGACCCCTGCCTCGGAGGCCTGCAGGGTCTTTACGGACCAGACTGGCTTCACTGCCCCCCCTCAACTCTTGAAAGGCACTTTTAGAGACTAAAGAGAAAAATCAGGTTATAACACCAGGAAAATTAAACTGGCAATACCAAGTTATTTTTAAAAACGCAGAAAAATCACCCCAAGCTCAGAGACTGTGCTGAGAGGGCTGGGCAGCAGCGAGGTGCATGCTGCTGGTTTCCGCTCTGCTGATTTCTGTCCAGAAACCCCGCTGCCATCAAAAAGTGGGGCAACTTGCCAGTCTAATTTCTCCTTCTGCCTCCAAGTAGAAACCACTTTTATGATGTGCCTAACTGTGAGCTTGCCAGGGTGTTTTTCTAAATTCCACCCGATTTTGCAGCAAGAGGGAGGTGTGTGTGCACATACAGATATGATTCCATGAGTGTGTGTCCGTGTGTGTGTCCGTGTGTATTAGTTGATGCAAGTCCTACTTTAACCCGGCTGAGTCCAAAGTCTGGTAAAGGTGGTGCCCCCTGGAGGGGTTTCCTGATGAGAATGAATAGCCTCAGGGAAAATGCTAGTTTGCAGTTTGGGGTGGAGATTCTGATGAAAAATAAAAGGGACTGAAGAAATAGAGGAAGCAGTCGCCATGATGTAGGAATGGAAGAGGCAGTCACCATGCTGAAGGAATAGAAGAAGCAGTCGCCATGCTGAAGGAATAGAAGAAGCAGCAAAAACTGTAGCTGTGAAGATTAAGAGTTTGGAAATCAGACACCAGAAGTTTTTGAGCTGCCAGGATATAGACTGAGCGTTTTTGGAATCTTTAGTGACTTTGGGACCAGCGACTTTGGAGGCTTTGCAAGTAGCCAAGCGATGGAAACTGCTCCCGGTTTTGTCTTTACTGCAGCCGAAGGAAGAAGGCAGAGGCCCGAAGCGGACACCTTCCCAAAATGCGTGAGTGTAGTCTGTTGGGCCGTCTGGCTGCTGCAGTTGCTGTTTGCAGTGTTGTTGGCCTGGTGCTGTGCTGGGGTACCATGGCAGTTCCAGGAGCATCTCCAGCTGTGTTCTGTGTCGTCCTCGTGAGTTGGAACCTGGCCTACAGTCTGATTGTTGCACGTCTGCAGAAGAAGACGCCATTTTGGAAATGTGGCCTAATGTCTGGAAGAGGAGCTCCACATCTGCAATGGCGGGAAGACGCCACCTTTGTTACTTTTCTGGGACTTAAAGGACTGGATGTTGCTTTAAGTAAGGTAAACAGCCATATGTTGACTTCAGTAATTCTTTGCTTTTCCTTGTTTGTTAATCCCCTTGTTATTGTTTCCCAAATCTGAGTAGTCTTGCAATTGTGCTCGTGGGTGCAAAACCAAGATAGTGACCGGTAAGCAATTTGGGCAGTGCCTTTGGCAATTTTGAAAAATTGGGTGCTTTAAGCAAAAGACGTTTATTGTTTCACAGTTTAGAGATTAGAAGTGCAAAAACAAAGTACCAGCAGAGATGGTTTCTTCTGAGGACTGAAGGGAAGGATTGTTCCAGGCCCTTCTCCCTGGCTTAGGGATGAGTCTTCTTCCTATGTCTCTTCACTTTGTCTTCCTTTTGGGCTTGTCTCGTGGTCTAAACCTTGCTTTATGAGGACATTAGTCATATTGCATTAGTGTTCACCCTGATCTCGCTTAACATTTTGAGGTACCAAAGATTTAAACATGAAGTTGGGGTGGGAGAAGGGGGAAAGTTTAACCTGTAATAGGTGTGTGCGTGCGTGCGGATGTGTAGTGAATTCCAACTTCAGTTAGAGCCTTGCCCACTACTTAGATAATAGTACTGTAAGAGCACATTCAGTCCTTTCTTCTGTGAACAGGGTAAATTTAAAACAATTTTTTTTTTACCAACCCCCTTACAGGTATAGAGGGGCAGGTGTGAGTATGTCGTGAGTCCTGGTGCCACCTTTGCCTCTTTGCTTGCAGACACCTCTCCACAGAAGACCCTGCCCTAGTTTGTCATTCTTTAGGAAAGCAATGCCACCCTGGGTGTGTATTTCCACACCTCATTTTACTTTAGACTGTTAAGTAGGATCTTGAAATGCCTTTGGCTAACATGCCTGTAGGGGAACATTCCAATTATTCCAAAAGGCATCATAATGTCCATTTCCTTGGTGCTCACTGGTGACTTGGTATCAACAATGAGCCACCAAGAAACTTCTGGGTAGTTTAAAATAAATTTCAACTCATTAGGAATGTCATTTAGATGTTGTAAAATAGCTTTTAAAAATATATAGTATGTTTTTTGCCTTCTCTTCAGAAGAGCCTGCCTGGCTCCATCCTCTCTGCTTATTCCTTCTCTGACTTGTGTTTAGGGGAGGGTCACAAGAGGTGGGTTGCTTATCAAACCAGCAGCCCTAGTGGAGCAGCTCAGATGCTACCTTTGGGCTGCTCACCGGCTCCCAGACTGACCTCAGCCAGCCAGCCTGCCCAGGACTACGTGTGGCCTCTGTCCTCTTCCTATTCAGTTAACTATAAATTTCAGTTCTCTTTGCCTTTTCAAGGATCTTGCTGAAGAAAATGGGTTGTTCATGGCCCTGAATGGCCCAGAATTCTGACTGACTTACTAGTCAGCCAGATCTTAAGTTATGTTCAAAATTTGGACAGAATTGAAGACAAGGTGGGTGGAACCCAGGGGCATTGCTGGGGGTTCAGTTGGAGTTCCTGGGTGTGGAACTGACCTCAAAGCTCTGTCAGCCTTAATATGTAGTGCTGGGTCTGATGAATGTCCTGTGAATGGTGAAGGATGAGTTACTTATTTTCTGAATTTTCTAAAGTGAGCATTCCCTTTTACTCTTAGTTTACTGAAAATTTTTATCACAAACAAGTATTGGATTTTGTCCAGTGCTTTTTTTTCTGCATCTGTTGATGTGATTTTTCTTTCTTTTTAAGTCTGTTGTTATGATGGACTACATTCATTGATTTTTCAGTGTTGAATCAGCCTTACATACCTGTGGTAGATCCTACTTGCTTATGGTGTGAATATATGTAATTTGATTTACTGCTATTTTATTGAGGATTTTTGCATCTCTGTTCATGAGAAATACTAGTGAATGAGTGAGAGAGAAATACGAAGGTGAATGAATGAGGGATGTGGTTGTGACACCCGTATCTACCTGAGGCAAATGTAGATCTGTTTTCTTTGTGGCAGAAGATACTGGTGTCACTATGGGAAAGTGGAAGCGCTTCCCTCAGACAGTTCTTAAAAGTAGAGCCCTCCTCTTTGGCTTCAAACTCTTCTGTCCC
This sequence comes from Scalopus aquaticus, assembly GCA_004024925.1. Lineage (NCBI taxonomy): Eukaryota > Metazoa > Chordata > Mammalia > Eulipotyphla > Talpidae > Scalopus > Scalopus aquaticus. The sequence continues at coordinate 62,811 of PVIJ01005350.1, forward strand.
GCTTTAGCACGAGATATTATGTCACCATTTAAAATATATCTTACAGAGACACTAACAGACATAAAAAGTGCTTGTGAGATAACATGAAGTAAAAACAGTTGACTCCGAGATTGCATGTACTGTCTGGTCTCAACTAAATTAAATACACTTTTCTAAAAGGGGGCTAATGGGAATGCAATAAAATAGGAACTTCCTCTTAGTGGTGGGAGGATGAATAACTCTTATTTTCTAAACTTTCTACAGTGACGGTCTGTCCTTTTACACAAGCTCACCCGCATTCCTCCTGTCCTGAAAAGTCTGTAACTTGAACTGTCATCAGGATCTTTCAGACTTTTTTTGCCACCTCAAACTCACCGGCCTATTAATTCCCTATTTACCCAAGGCCCTTGTCTGACTTTCCAAGAGTCGGGGGGGTGGGGGGTACCTGGTTCCTGTCAACACTGCCAAGTTCTCGCCTTCCCCACTCAGCTCTGAGCAGCATTTGAGCCGGGAGAACTGGGAAAGCTGCGTCTGAATCGGCTGCCACTGCCCTCCAGGCTCAGGCCAGCAAGGGAGGGGCCAGGCCTCTTGGAAGGGGGCTAAAGTCCTTCTTTGTGTGAATGGCCTTTTAGGGAGCAGAGGGAGGGCCAGCTGTGACATCACACTCTTCAGTCAGGAGGCGCAGAAGGAATTTGTCCCGCCTGAGCTGTTGCTGGTGCTCAGGAATCTGTCTGGAAAAAGAGGCAATTCTGACTGGGGCCGGGAGGCGCACGCTCTGGGCAGGGTAAGCCGAGTCTGCTGACCTATCTTACTGTCCTTCTCTTTCTAATCTGAAAGGAGAGGCTTCCTCTTGGAGGCCAGAGTCCTTGTGGAGGAGGGACTCAGAGTCGGGAGGGCAGTGCCGGGCTGTGGAATCCTTTCCTGCTGGAGTGGGCAGTGGAGCTCCGGCTGGAGACTTGCTTCTCTTTTTGCAAATCTTGTAAAACACCCAGTATTCACGCTGAAGGGCAAAGCTCCACACTTCACAGGTAGCAAAGACACGCGAGTCACCTGTGGCAGATAACGCTTTGAAGATGGTGCGTGTGTGTGCATGTGCGCGCGCGCGCGCGTGTGTGTGTGTGTGTGTGTGTGTGAGAGAGAGAGAGAGAGAGAGAGAGAGAGAGAGAGAGAGAGAGCGCGAGCACGTCCTTTTGCAGGGTGGAGCCAAGCGACCCCCGCAGTGCTGTTCGGTGATGGGTTCTCTAGTTATCATCTTGTGTTTATTTAGTCTACAATTAGCCTTCTGTTTCCATGCTGCGGAACTCACGCTTTCAACGAGTGGCTTTAGAGATTTTGAGAGAATGTGTGTGCCTGTCTCCTGAGGAACTCAGGGGATGGAAAGAGAACCTCATCTTCTCTGTCCAGATGACCAGAGTCACCTGTGTGTGGACAAAGGGTTAATCGCAAGAGCATCTCGCACTGCTTTCTCTTCTCCTGGCACTCAGCCTTAGCATAGTAGATTTCTGCTGGGTCCACAGTGGTGCTCAGCTTTTGCGCGCAGCCATTTCTGGTTGGCCAGGCATGCACCCAACACTATGAGCTATTTTAAAATCAAGAGCGATTCAGCTAAGTTATAAAGAACTAAAGCTAGGCTTGCTTTTGGTTTCAGCAGAATCAGTTACCCTCAAACTTTCAGGCCGTTTGAGCCAAAGTTTCCTCTGTAGCCTCGCTCCTGCTTTATGCTGGAGGTAGGGACTGCCCTGTTGGAAGTTGAAAGTCTCACAGTGAAAAGGGCTTTTTGGTGGGAAGAGTGTCCCAGCAGCTTCTTGATCGAACACAGCATTGAGGAAGAAACGAAACCGGACTTTCTTGGAACTGAAAGGCAGCATCTCTCCTTCAGGGGAAACCCTGAAACCTCCCAGGGCTTCTCAGTCACTCCTACAGGTAGTGACTTGGGTCTCTGACACTGAAAGAAACATGTCTTTCACCAGCCAAGGCAAAAAAGCAATGGCTTCCTTCCTCTCCTCCCCGCCTCCTCTCACCCCCACCACACACACACTCTGCAGTTTCTTTCACTGAAAGCCCAAGTTGTAAATGTGTTCATCAAACAACACCTTAACATTTTCCAGATGCTGACATTCGAGCTGGTGGCTTTTCAGCAGAGTTAGGGGATGCAATTCACAGGGCAGGCTGTGGTTTTGGGGAGACCTGGTTCCACTTCATTCACTGACCACGCGCCTTCCCCAGGAGTGGGAGCCGGGATACAGGCCAGCCTTGTTTCCGATGAAAGAGGGTTCCAGAAGGATTTTCATCCTGTCCTCAAGCCTGTACTTGAGGCATGAGCCGGAGAGAATAGCAGCATGGTGAGCACTGTGTGGGCAACTCCACAGCACCTCAGAAAGAAAGACTGGACCTGTGGGGGCAGGAGCTTCATTTTAGAACTATCCTCGTCACATTTAACTGTGATGCCTTTGTGGCACGAGATCATGGCGGAAAACCCAAAAGACATTGTGAGCATTACCGCCCTCGATGAGGGGGTCACAGCGTTAACCAAAGCCTGCTTGGTCTAAATTCAGCCTGCTACCCCTGGACTGCTTGGGATCTTAAGTCTGCCTTCCACCTGCCAGGGGGTGTCCGGCCTCCTTGGGGAGTGATTATGCCTCCCCACCTCCTACCATCAACACAGGCTCCTGGGTCTACAGGCAGGAAGAAGCTCCATGGGGGGTGGAAGAGGAAAGGCCGCCTGGGACTGGAATGTGGCCAGGTTATCACCCGGGCCTCTCCCCTCCACTTCCTGGCCCGGAGAATTGAAAGGAGCCCAGGAAGCCACTGCTTCTCAGACCTCCCCTCTCTGTTCCTTCAGCTGGCAGGGGGGTAGGGACCCGCTCAGAGTCCTGCTGCCTTCCTGGCCTCCCCCAGTCTGCCATCGATGAGTGGGTGGGAGGCTGGCCGACTACAATAAACTGCAGGCCAGCTGCTGAGAAGCTTTGGTGCAATCAGCTTTCTTATAAACACTTTCCAACTTCACAATCAGGGATGGAGTTTTCTTTCCAGGGATTGCTATAGCCCTTGCTCTGCCTTTTCACTCTTCGCTCTGTGACTGGTGCGCTGTCCCTCTAATGCTGTAGGCTTCTTGCCCCAGAGGGGACCACCTTAACTCTAGGGACCTCCCACATAGGGCTAGTCACTCTGCAGGTTCTCAGTTCATGCTAATCCTGTAGAAATGCACTTTAACCTCTGCAACCTGCTGTGTTCCCCTCCCACACTCCTCTGGATCGCTCAGTTTGGGGAGTCAGTCTCCCCAGACCTCCCAACCATAGCTCCACCATGGTCTTTCCTGCTTTGTCATGGAAATATCCTGAGAGTTCCGGAGTCCTGAAAGAACCATCCCAGAGGCTGCCAAGCCTGGGCATGGATCCAGTTCTTTGCTGTGAGGGCAGTTGTGCGCTGTACACTAAAAGCACCACTTGGGGAAGAGACAGGGTAGGCAGAGAAAGTGGAGACGCTTCCTGGTGTCGCGGCTATGAGGAAATTTTATTCCATAGCCATGCCTCTGTTCCTGGGCCAAGAGTGAGCTTGTATTTTTGATGGAACTGAAAAATAACTGGATTAAAGGATCAGGTCACGATGACCTGGGGAAGAGGTTTTCTAATTTAAATATCGTGCTTCAGTAGGATGTAATCTGGGTTATTCAGAGCTTAGAAACCTGGGTGCGCAGCAGGAGCCTGATGTTGGGGTAATTTGGGTCACACTGTGCATTTCGGCTAGGAGCCCAGAAGGTCAAAGTTGGTAATGGGCATCGTCAGGAGATAACAGCCCAGGGGTGCTGGGCCTTGGGGAAGCTGCTTTGGCCACTTTGTCTCTGTAGCAGAGGACACCTTTCTGGTGTCCCCCCTAGGTCCAGGCAGACCTCCTCAGGAAAATGCACCTCTTTTGAGTTCTTTCTGTTAATGATCTGCCCAGCCCCAGACGCCCCAGGGAGGAAGAACCCCCAGCTGTATATCACACCAGCCGGGTAGGCCTCAGATCTGGTGTGTACTCTGTGACAGTTAAACAGACTTCTGGATTCTCACCTGCGCTGCTGACTCTGGTATGGGGAAGGTGACAAGAGCACCTATGTTGTCTATTAACCCACACCCATTTGCCTTGCAAACTTTTAAACACTTTTGGGTAAATAGCAATTTTAGATAAAACCTGGTTACCAGGTTATAATAAAAGCAGGTCTGAGGCAAAATTCTGCTCTCATACAGACATTTAAATTAAAAACATTTGTAAAAGTAGGAAGAAAAAAGTTCCACTCTCTAAGATTCTAGAGGTTCCAGCCCACCTTGCATAAAAGCAGATGTGGCCGTTTTGGGGACAGAGGATTCTGTTACTTAGCAGGAGTCAGCCAGCTTCCTCTGAGCCAAAGGCCCGGAATCCATCTGTAACTCAGACCTCAAGCACCATCCCTAGGGGTGGATGAGCCAGAGTGTGTATCCTGGTCACGAAAAGTAGAGAATGTCTCTCATATACAGATTTGAGCACCACCAATTTCACCTCTAACATTCATTGTGCTGTTGACAAATCCCTATTCATTGATGAAAACCCACTTCTCACCTAACTTATGTCAATTAGCAAAGCTTCAGGGGTGCTGTCAGCCTTAAAGAGCTAAACCACTGGAGGAAAGCGGCCACCTGTGGAGCGTGGGATTTATTCTCCCCACGTGTATTCCCGCGGGGAAGGCTGAAGACTGTCCACCCGGGCATGTCATTTAAGCTAATTTCGGACACCAGTGCTATATTCTATGGTCTCTGCCCAGGTCTTTTAAAGTAAATGGTAGATATCCTACCCAGCTGTTAGCTATTCTAGGAAGCCAGTAGGCTGGCAAGCATTCCTGTTTGGGCTGGAGGGTGAGCTGGGGAATCCAGAAATCTCCCAGGGGCCACTTGGCACCTTAGTTTTTTCTTTTTCTTTTTTTATTTTGCATCGGGGCATAGAGTATTTCAAAATGGACTTTCCAGTCCATGTAATGAAAGTGTATTTTATCTGAATCTGGAATAAGGTTCACTTCATCTAAAGCTTGGACAAAATTCTGGTCTCTCCTATCTTCAAAGGGAGCAATAAACATTTGGTTTAAACAAGATATCACTTAATAGTACCAAAGCCAGATTCCTGCCAAATTTCAACTGTGGGATTTCCAGCCTATTTCCATTTACCTGGGCTAGTCACTGGTGAATGGATCACATCAGGCCGTCCTGCAAGAAGGTGAATTCTTTTTACTGAGAATGGCACTCAGAATTTCCTCTTTTGTTATAATGGTTGCCTGACTTCACAAAAATTCAGGGCCTCTGTTGCCTGGTTGTGAATCAGTAATGCAGAGGTGTTTGTCTCTCTCCATACTTCTGCCCTAATTAGGATTTAGAACTGCTGCTCCCTGAAGAAGATGCAATTGAGTGTCAGGAAGAATTTTCTGAATTTATGGAAAGAAGGGGGAGGAGCCCCTGTAACCAACAGGAAGAGAAGTCTCTTTCCTGTTTACACCCTCCAGTGTCTAGATTTGTAAAAAATGTGTTGGAAAGGAATCATCTCAAATTACACAGGGCCCCCAAACTTTGACTTTTAAACAGTAATTAGCTTTTCTTATAAATCTTAGTTTGACACATCACAGAAGACATAACTAACAAGACTCATTCTTTCTGACTCAAAGCGAAAGGTAGTTTTTTGACACTGTAAAAATGTACTGTCAAATGCTATTCTCACACTTAAAATGTTTAATTGGAACAAATGTTGCTGTTTCAGAAAGTAGGCCTTGCAAAGAGTTGATAGGACTTTTAAGTTCAAAAAATGAGGAACTGATGGTACATCGGTCCATCCAAATTCAAACCCTTGAACTGTGAAACATTTAGGAGAAAGACCCAGGGCTGATGCAAGGAGCAGAAATGTGTCGGGAAACGCTGCAGAGACGGGCTCAGTCACTCCCATCTCTGTGATTACCAACGAGAGATGGATACAGGCAAGTGTTTCACTTGGCCTGATCAGACTAAGTAAACTCCAAAATAGACTTATGTCTTCCTAGGAGTCTAGATAATCTAATTGTTTTCCAGAGAAAAGGACTCTCCTGAAGCTTATTGTCACTGCTAAATCTCCTCTGGCCTTCACAGTAAGCTTCCTGCATGTTTGATGAATGGATTAACACTAAATGAACTGGAGAATGAGTTATTTGCCTTTTAACTTCTTTTAATGTTATAGTGCCCTCTTTCTTCTTGTGCCACCTCTTCTAAAGTGTTTTAGTTTCAGTAGAGCTGTGATTTTTAACCATATTTCAATCCCAGCTGCTGCTTCCATTTTCTTACATTTTTCCTTTTCTTTCCCCCACCCCCGCAAATTTAACAGGAACAGAAGGAAAGCTAATATTCTCACTCCCATGAAGAATATTAACACTAAATCATTGGGCCAAATAAAGCTGGGGGCGGGAGAGTCACAGATAATATGATTCTCATTTTAGCAGTGTTGTGTGTCTTTTTGTTGGTATGTTCATGCCAGTAATAGCTTTCTGTGGAATAAGGCTAATTTGACCAAGGTTTACTTGAAATTGAATGGCAGCCAATAAGTTTCAGGCATTCAAATTTTCTGTAATTCCTAATGACGTAGAAGTTACTGACAATTGCATTCCCAAAAGAAAGTTTCATTTTTTTTAAAAAAAATGCCTCTTTAGTCATAAAGATAAAAGAACCATGTGTTAATGATGGCCCAAAATGAAATTTAATTTAAATCTGTTAATTTAAAATAAAGATATTAACAATTATAAAAACTAACAGTATTAAGTGACAGGCTTTCATAAAGGCCAGACCTGGACTGGAAGGTCATCTGAGACAGTACAGTGATGACAACGACAGGACACTCATTATTGTTGCATATTACTGAAGAAGGAATATATATATTGTTGGTTTAAGTCAGAAGAGGAATATGGAAAATGAAGGGTGAAAGAAACCACCAATTCATGGGTACCATTCTAGTTATTCAGCATTCTGATAACAATGGATAGTGCATAGTATGGACTCCCATGCTTAAAAATTGAATAAATAAAAATTATACCAGGGTCTCCCTGAGGGCACAACAGGTTAAATCTCAGTACTATGAGGCTATCACCGCCTACTGCAGCACGAGCTAAATCCCAAGCCAGGGAGCTTCCCATATGGCACAGCAGACCTCTCCTGTCTCACCCACTGCTCCCCTCAGCAGTGTATTTCAGTCCATCTGCCTGTTCTGCTCCCCACTCTGTCTCTGATGAATCCTCTCACCACCCCACACCTCTGGCCTACACACCAGTTCTTGTATACATAAAACAAATAAGTCTTTAACAAAATTATAACATATTGTAATTTCGCCTTTTGGTGTCTATAATACCAGTTGCAATAGAGACTTGAAACAAAGAGATAAAGCTGACCAAGCTGCAAGTGAAATCCTTGAGAATACAAACTTAGCTCACAATTTACCACCGGAGATAATCTTAGATATGGAAAAAAAAAAGTCATCCTAGAAGTTGAAAATTAATCTATCCGTGCCAAATAACAAAATCATATGGGAGTGATAGCGGATGGAGAAAAGGATCCATTTTGAAACATAAAAGATAACGGTTTTCTTATTTAACAACAAAATTGGCGCTATCACATAGTAAACATCTTAAACATAGTAAACATGTTAAGTGGTAGAGGCCACTGGTCACTAGATTTTCAAAGCAACACACTCCTAACTAAGGGGTATTGTTTTGATGTCGTCTGGGAGAACAGAGCTGTGCAGTCCGTGGCTTTGGTTATGGTATTTGAAGGCACATGGCCAATTACAGGCCTGGCCAGTGAGGCCTGGTAGCCCTTAAGCAGCTATTGAAGGAATCTACTGTTTTTCAATATTGAATTTTGGAAAAGTTTTTCGAAAAGTTTCTAATCCCCAGAATAATTGCATTACATTTGGCAGAGAATTAAATATTTTAAGAAAATTTGTTCATGCAAAAGGACCTTTTTTTTGTAGTTACCCACAAATAGTCCAGTTTCCCACAAATAGTCATTTTACAATTCAGTAGTTTGATATGAGAGGTTTTGGAAGACTTGGTAACAACGGCTAATACGATCACTTCCCCTTGGAGGATATTCGAGCTATCACTTCCGATGATCTGAGTCTTAATTACTTTTAAACTAAAAAATGGGATTATCATTTATTCAGAGTGCGTTGGACTTCAGTCAACAAATGGATTCTATAAAATCGATGGGTTTAGGTACCTGCTACCCAGCAAAATGAATTTGTGAAGGATTTCCCTCCAGTTAATTATCAGTTAACGTCTCACTGTTCACATCCACAGAGCTGTGGTATCTAACCCTGTCTTTGTTTTCTGTTTATTCTAGAAGCCTCCCCAGCTCTCTGAGGATGATATCCGGATAAAGATCGAGAGAGAGAATTGCAGTGCCAATCCCCTGCAGCCTGCTCCCAGCTCTCTTCCCCCAGATCATAAAAACATGGAAATTGAGGTCTCTGTTGCAGAATGTAAAAGTGTTTCTGGAATCGCCTCTCCGCCACCTTCCATGGACCACACCTCCCCTTTCTATTCACCCCCCCACAACGGCCTCCTCGCTGACCACCATGAATCTCTGGATAATGACGTGGCCAGAGAGATCCGCTATCTAGACGAGGTGTTGGAGGCCAGCTGCTGCGATTCTGCTGTGGACGGAACTTACAACGGCACATCGTCCCCCGAGCCCGGAGCAGCCGTCCTGGCGGACAGTCCCAGCCCCCCTGCCCGCTCGGCCATCCAGTCGGAACCCACTAAGAGAGCCACTGCCAGGCAGGGCCCTCCTCACATTGAACTCAGTGAAAGCATCTCTGGCCCCATGGCAGAGGGTGGCAGAGCCAACGGTCACTCCCCTGAGCAGCCGAGGGAGGTGCTGGGGGACAGCCTCCAAGCCCCTGTGAGCCCCAGCTCCTCCACCGGCTCCCACTGCTCGTCCCGAGATGGGGAGTTCACACTCACCACGCTGAAGAAGGAGGCCAAGTTTGAGCTGCGTGCCTTCCACGAGGACAAGAAGCCCTCGAAACTCTTCGAGGATGACGAGCGTGGGAAAGAACAATACTGTGTCAGGAAAGTGAGGCCTTCAGAAGAGATGCTGGAGCTGGAAAAGGAAAGGCGAGAGCTCATCCGGAGTCAGGCCGTGAAAAAGAATCCCGGCATCGCGGCAAAGTGGTGGAATCCTCCCCAGGAGAAAACCATCGAGGAGCAGCTGGACGAGGAGCACCTGGAGTCCCACAAGAAGTACAAGGAGCGCAAGGAGAGAAGAGCGCAGCAGGAGCAGATGCTGATGCAGCAGCAGCAGGTACAGCAGCCCCCGCCACCGCTCTGCATGGCCCCCACGTCTGGCTTGATGGAAAATGCAAAGGAGGACATTGTCACGGAGCAGATAGATTTCTCTGCTGCTCGCAAACAGTTCCAGCTGATGGAGAATTCCAGGCAGACCCTGGCCAAGGGCCAGAGTACACCCCGGCTCTTCTCCATCAAGCCCTTCTACAGGCCTCTGGGGTCCATCAACTCAGACAGGCCTTTGACCGTTTCAAGAGCAGCTTCTGTCAGGGCTGCTCCAGAAGACAGTGGCGCATTGGCGACCAAGGAGCAGCGAGCCAGCTGTGCCCCCGAGAGCCAGGCTTCTACGGGAGGAAGCCAGGGCAGCACTCCTCAGGGGAAGGACGGGCCCTGTGGCGAGCCCTCCAAACGCGGACCCTTATCCAAACTGTGGGCGGAGGATGATGATTTTACGAGTGCCCGGGCTGTCCTCACCGTGGTCAAGGATGATGACCCTGGGCTTTTGGAGCAGTTTTCAAAGTCAGTCAATGTCTCTCTGACCCAAGAGGAGCTTGACTCTGGTTTGGATGAGTTGTCCGTGAGGTCCCAGGATACCACCGTCCTGGAGACGCTGTCCAATGATTTCAGCATGGACAACATCAGTGACAGCGGGGCCTCCAACGAGACCACCAGTGCCCTTCAGGAAAATTCACTGGCCGATTTTTCTCTGCCCCAGACTCCCCAAACTGACAACCCCTCAGAAGGCCGAGGAGAAGGTGTCTCCAAGTCATTTAGTGATCATGGTTTCTGTTCCCCATCTTCTGCACTGGGTGACTCTCCATCCGTGGATGACCCCTTGGAATACCAGGCTGGTCTCCTGGTGCAGAACGCCATCCAGCAAGCCATCGCCGAGCGGGTGGGCGGAGCTGTGCCAGAAACCAGCAAGGGCGGAGCACACAGGCAGGGACCTGAGCCTAGAACTGGGGCTTCCAGCTCAGAGAAGCCCCAGAGCATGTTTGAGCCACCTCAGGTGTCCTCTCCTGTTTCAGAGAAGAGGGATGTATTACCAAAGATAGTGCCTGCGGAGGACAGGGCTCTCAGGGAAAGGGGAACCTCCCAGCCACTGCCAATAGTGCAGCCCAGCGGCCCAATAAACATGGAGGAGACCAGACCCGAAGGGGGCTACTTCAGCAAGTACTCTGAGGCCGCCGAGCTGAGAAGTACAGCCTCGCTCCTAGCCACTCAAGAGTCCGATGTGATGGTTGGGCCCTTCAAGCTGAGGTCCAGGAAGCAGCGGACTTTGTCCATGATCGAAGAAGAAATCCGAGCAGCCCAGGAAAGGGAAGAGGAGCTCAAGAGGCAGCGGAGAGTCTTGCAGAGTACCCAGAGCTCCAGGGCCAAGAATGCCCTGTCCCTGCCCTCCCGAACTTCTTGCTACAAAACAGCCCCAGGTAAGTGAGCGCCACACACCTGAGGCAGATGCGGTGGAATTTGGTTTGTTCCAGCTTACAGATGTCTGTGGAGCCTCCCCAGTGTGGGGCTGGAGCAGGGGGACACCGGCATAGGGGTTGAGCATTAGGGCTGTGCGGCAGGAATGGCGGAGCTGCCTCTGGACGAGCCCTGAGTGTGGGTCGCGTTTGCCTCTTCCCAGAGGAGGCACTAACTCCTCTCTTGCCATTGTGTTCTGGCCATGGTGTGGTAGAGAGAATTGTTTTCCTTTTTTGAAGGGGCTGCCTCTTGGCTAAGGAAGGGCTGAGTGCAGAGTGGGCCCATATGTGGTCAGCATCAGTTTGTACAGTTAATGTGGTTCCACCTGATTTGGAGGATGTGCTCTTCTCACCCCTTCTGAATACGGGGTCCCTTCCCTGCAATCAGAGTCTGATCTTGGTGTTGTGGAGTGGCCCACAGAAGATGCTTTTATCCATTTTCTATGTAACTGAGTTTGTCTTCAGTCACTGCAAAGCACTTACTTTAGATAGGGTCAGGGGCCTCATCCATTCTTGTCCTGGGACCCCCATGTGGGGGAGTTGAGTTCTAGATCTGAAAGGAGGTCCTTAGTCCCCTCGCATTGCCTGGGTAGGCCCTGTCTTGAATACTCTGCAGGGAGGGTTGGTGTGAGAGTGATTACTGTTGCTACTCCTGGACGGTGGTTAGTTTTGGTTTCCCACCTGGCTGTGATGGCAATCAGATCCATACCCTGCCTCCGGGAGGTGTTGCCCCCAGTGTGGGCCGAAGCCCATGACCTGTTAGCTGTTCTTGCTGAGATAGGTGCAGACATTGAGAGGAAGCATTTGCAAATTCTCATATAGCAATTTGGCTGTCTGGAAATCCAGCTGTGAGACTTGACTTGCATTATTCCTGTCATCATGGGCATTTAACTTGCTCCATTTAGATCTTAATCCCATCTTTACCCTTGGCTTCCATCAAATCTGCAACGGTGCCAAGTAACTCTTCTCTTTATTAATTTCCAAAGTTTGAAACAATCTCAGACCTGAAGAAAAGTCACCAAGTACAGTACAAATACCTTTTTGACTTGGAGCCAATGGAGAGTCATTTTCCAAAGGATGCTCCATTACTCCCTTTTCTGTAGAATGTTCCTCATTTGGGGCCTGCCCAATGCTGTCACACAATTGCATTCAAGTTATGCATCCCTGCAGGAATGCCACAGAATGGTGTTATTCCCTTACTGTATCCAGCCAGGTAGTATATGGTATGAAGTTGTCTCGTTATGAGGCTAACTTATTTCATGTGATACTGATTTTGATCACCTGACTGAGGGAGTGTCTGCCAGATTTATACACAGTGAAGTTAACTTTTCCTTTTGTAATTAAAAACTATTTAGTAGGGAGTTACTTTGGTATTATGTAAATCTCATCTTACTGGGCCTCTCTGGTGGCGCACGGGTTAAGCGCAGCACTGTGGAGCTGTCAGTGGCTGCAGCACGAGTTCAATGCCTGGCCGGGGAGATTCCCATATGGCGCAGCAGACCTCTCCTGCCTCGCCTGCTGCTCCCCTCAGCAGTGTATTTCCGTCGATCTGCCTGTTCTGCTCCCCATTCTGTCTCTGGTGAACCCTCCCACCGCCCCACACCTGCCCTGTGCCCCCAGCTTGTATGCAAAAATAAATCTTTGAAAAAAAATATCTCATCTCACTTATCAAACTTTTTATCCATTATCTATTTAAGTCATTACGGTCTCATTCCTATGATACAATGGATTGTAACGCACTCCTGTCGCTGTTTCTATACTTAATTTGTTCAGATACAGCCATGGGGACCCTCTTCAGCTGCCTTCATTGTCCATTTGATATGTACCCTTTATTCTTTGGACATATCCTTACTTTCTTTTTTTTTTTTTAATTTTTTTTTAAAGATTTATTTATTTTTGCATACAAGCTGGGGTATAGGCCAGAGGCGTGGGGTGGTGAGAGGGTTCACCAGAGACAAAGTGGGGAGCAGAACAGACAGATGGACAGAAATACACTGCTGAGGGGAGCAGCGGCTGAGGCAGGAGAGGTCTGCTGCGCCATGTGGGAATCTCTCCCGCCAGGTGTCAAACTTGTGTCACCGCTGCTGACAGCTCCACAGCACAGAGCTTAACCACTGCGCCACCAGGGAAGCCCTGGACATATTCTTACTTTCTGGCACCATGAGATGTTCCATCTGATCTTACTTTTTCCTAACCCTGAATACAGCCAATTCTACAAAGAGCTCTTATAACACCTTTAGTGGGGAACAGTATCCAGAAACCAAGATCTGCATTCTTGGTGTGCTCATTGCAGTTGGATTGTAACTGCTCCCACTCTCAGCTGACAGAATTAGAGAACGTACACATTGTGTGGTGTGTACCCATCCACCCATCCATCCATCCGTCCAACGACCCACAAAAACCATGAGCTCCTCTCAATACTTTTCATTCTAATCTAATCACAGGGTTCACATTCTTCCTTTCCATATTTGTAACCTCCTTCTTAACAGTAAAATACCTGATTTCTATTATCCTCAGTATAGTTATCATTTTGTCAGCCCTCTCCTGACACGTAACCAATCTCTTGTTTTCTTCACCAAACCATGGCTCCAGTATCACTTTATTGGTGGCCATTTAATGACCCCCCTCCTTACCCAACTTGGACTCCAATCCTGGGTCCCCATCCTTCCCTCCCCCCTACCCCCTCTGCTCTGTCTCCATCACACCATTCTGAGCCACTGTGCTTCTTCCCCCACACACCCCTCCCCGCAGACTCCATCTTGTCACCCCACCCAGTGACTTTTGGACTAAACTGTTCAGGAAGGAAAGGGAAGGGAAGAGGAAAAAGAGCACAGTGACTTTCTTGATAAGTTTTTTTTTAATTATTGTAGGTAACAGAGCAACAGGCAGCCGAGCATTTAAGCCTAAGAAAGTTTGGGGAGGGGAGGTTTGGGGGGCCATGCTTAACCAAGACTGGTTGGCTTAGTTGTCAACGTACTTAACATTCTTGTGGGCTTAGCACAGAGATGCAGTTGGGCATTGTATACAATATCTTCAAGTTTTTGTGCCACTTGAATTTAGCCCAGTCTGAATTTCACAAGTTAAGTGACTGACTGACCTGCAAAAGAGCCCACAGTATGATGGAGGAAGGTTCAGCTTCTGCTGGTCACATGGAAGGCAAGCACCCTGGTTCTCCTATATCGGACTGAACCTACCTAGCCCTCCCTTTGCATTATTTCATTCCAGAAACTTCTTGGTAGTGCATATACTCAGTGGATCTTTTCTGTTTCCCTCATTCACCCCCCCTCTTAATTGAGTCTCTCACCACATTGCATCCTCTACTCTACTTCTTGAATATGAACAGTTTTGTGACAGAGATTTTTCCACACTTTTCTGTAGAGCCCTGACCTGCTGGTTTCTGTCAGACTTCCCCAGCAGGCTTAACACCAGTTAAGGTCTTCAAGTTTGCCCCAGCAGCACAGCACCGATTTCCTTGGCACTTTCCTCTGTACTAGAACTAACTTCCCTCTCTGTATCCCATCCCCTTTATGAACCCCTGAATTTTGCCCCCTTATGTAAGATGGTAATTGGTCCATGCAAGTCTTTGCACTGAACAGTCAAGATAGTCATGTCCTATGCACCTCACTCCTTCACATTATCTCTAGGACAATTAAATTAAATGTCAGGGCTTCTCAGAATCACAACAAAAGTTGAAAGAAACTGAATGCAAAATGCCGTTTCTCTGTCCTTTCCTGGAAACCTTTGGGATATTGTTTGGCCACCCAGCCTACAAGTTCAGGGAGAAGGTTGACACACCAGTCTGAGCATCCAAACTGGACGATTCATGGCCAGGCTCAGAACTGCTGGCTCAGAACTGCTTTAGGTTTTGTGAATGGAGATATTACTAAGTCTCTACTGCACTACTCCCCATCTCATGCCAGTAGAGGTGACTCAGCTGGTTTATTACATGACTCAGATCAGTGATTCAATATTAGGTGATGAAAAATGTCATTTTTAGCTTCCCCTTGAGTGGAAATGATGCTAGAGAAATGTTGGAATCCTAAAAGCTTAGAGCATATAAAATCTACTGAGAGTCAAATGTATTAAAGAGACATCTACTAAAAGACACAGAACATTATCCAGACATTGGGTCCATTCCCTGGGTATTGTAAATATCACTTTTTAGTTGCCCCGCCTTTCCAAGTAGGAGGATTATAGGGTTTCTTTAAAAGAATGTAGTCTTTTTCAAAGGCCAATTCTTTGAAATTCCAGATAACCAAAGTATCTGGAAATAGTATCCTTATTTGATGTTTAAGGCATGAGGGTCCACTTAAATAAGGTTTGTGTGACCTTTGCTCTTAGAGTGATGAACAGGGCAGGTGCAGCCCTGACCTTGGGAATTAACAGTTCGGTAATAGAAACATCCAACAAAGATGTCAATTTGCTGACAGAAGCAGAGAGGTCTGCAGGAGCAGAGAGTAAGGAAGGCCACCTCACTGGAGGGATAAGAAGTCTTCTTTCCTTGTGAAAGTGCCATCTTAGGTGAGAACTGAAGAAGGAAAAGTTGCCAAGGGTGGGAGGACATTGTTCTTACAGAAGAAAGCCACCTACAGAGGTCCCAAAAGGAATAGAGAACTTGGCAACATTTGAGGGGTCGAAATAAAGTCAAGGTGGCTTGCAGGTAGGGAGTTAAAACAAATCAAAGTTGCTTTGGAGCCAGACAGTGGAGAGCAGTGTAAGTATGCTAAAGGTACTCAAGTTAGACTTTATCCTGTAGGTCATTGGGAAGCCAGTGAAGGCTCTCAAAGGGGTAGTTGTCTCCACACATTTCCTTGCTATCCTAACTTCCTCAATGAATTGGTGAACCAAAGGACTTCCTGCTTTAATGAGCTCTTGGCACTGGCCTCTACAGTGCGCTTTCTGTGTGGGCGCACCTCTGAAGGCATGGAGCCATCTTGATGGTGACGCCATCTTGACACTGGTGCTATCTTTCACGATGATGCCATCTTGATAATGACGCTATCTAGATGATGTGTTGTGAGAGGTCAGACTCCCAAGAATGAACACACACATGCGTCAGGCTTTATGTACGTAGGAGAAGCGAAGACAGGAAGGGCTCTGGCGGACGCACCAGTAACCTCACACGCTGCTGGAAAAGGCCCTCCAAGAGTGAGTTTGGGAGGAAAACCCAAACATTTTATTGAAGTTACAATGTAGAACCATTTCAAATCCCTTTTCACATGACGGGTGTCAGCAGGCAGTTCTCATTTTGGTGCCTGTGCCTATTATTAGATATCCTGGTTTCACTTCCAAGTTCTAGACGTGACAGAGAAACCCAGTTAGTTAGGTGATGATTAGTTTAGCCGTTTCTGTTTTCATGCCACATGTTAAATAGATCTACCAAGTCAGATAATTTGCCCAGTGGGACTGCACATTATGGACAGTGCTAAAGGAAAAGACGTAGATTTGGAGACCCATAACTTGGAGTGTCTACTCAGCTCATGTCTGTTATTTTATGGGAAGAAGTGATAGCTTACTTTTTTTTGGTAAGCATTCCACGCCAATGCGGTTTTATTGTCCTCATCACAGGAACAGAATGTCATACAACTTTGTACATAACTCTTTGAAGCCCTGCATAGATTTCGGAGACGGGTCAAGTCTGACTTTTCCCATTTATTTATTTATTCTTAATTTTTCCACGTTTCTTTTTATATTTACTTCCCTTTGTAGATTACACTGAGTATAATATGCCAGATTATAATTTCTAGTAGTGAGATAATTAAAATTTTAAGTTGATATGTAGTCACGTATAAGTGACTTTATTTACTTATAATTGCACTACTTTTCTATTGGGGGAATGTTGATTTACAATATTGTGTATGATTTAGGGGTATAAATTCACCCCTTTTATCACTCCCACTCCCACAACACCCATAGGCCTCAGCTATATACATCTCATGCAAATAACGTTAATAGGGAGTTGTGACTTCTGTTACCACTTTGGCTTAAAATTGCATGCGAGGTGATGAGTCTCATAAAGATTGCTGACTGGGCCTTTTTTCTTTCCCCTTTATCATCTTCAAATATCAAGAAAAGTTCGAGACAGTAAAAATATTTATGTCAGTTCATGAAACAGAGTTTG
Source organism: Scalopus aquaticus (assembly GCA_004024925.1). Lineage (NCBI taxonomy): Eukaryota > Metazoa > Chordata > Mammalia > Eulipotyphla > Talpidae > Scalopus > Scalopus aquaticus. The sequence continues at coordinate 79,684 of PVIJ01005350.1, forward strand.
GTGGCCTGTTCCATGCTCACTTGGAGTTGGATGCTGCCAAGTCTCACTTGAGATCCCTTGCTGCTCCACAGTGGAAGACCTTGTGTTGTCAGCTGATGGGCGAAGCCCCTGACAGGCCCAGGGCAGGGAAGGTTCTCCAGGTCTGTGCCGTGCCTGCCTTTCGGGCAAGGCCAGCAGAGAATGTCCAACCTGTCAGGACCCAGCTGACCGTGTGAAGGCACTAAAGCTAAAGTGGCACCCCCTACAGGTGGTTATCATCCACTGCCATGTTTCCTGAACATTCTCTGATGACGCACGTCTAATTATGGTAGCTCTGACTTACCAAGACCTTAAAGCTGTAGCTGTAGTGTGTTAGTTATTTCATGCATGTTTCTTCATTTAACCTTCCAGTTGCTGTCTAAGTAGCCAAACCCTCGAGACTAGAGATATTTTGAATTTTTCTCATTTTAGAAAAGCCAAAAGCGTATATTCCATTATTTAGAAAAGCAGTGCAATGCATGTGCAATTACTTAACACACCTGGTGGGGTCCGGGGCCATATGCTATTGTGAAATTTGACTTCTTCTTTAAAACTTGGGAAGTTGGTTACTGTAGTTGGGACATTAAAAACTAAGAAGAGAGCCTTTCTGGTGGCTCTGCGGGTTAAGTCCCAGCACTATGAAGCTATCCAGAGCCACTGCAGCTCAAGTTCGATGCCCAGCCAGGGAGATTCCCACATTGTGCAGCAGACCTCTCCTGCCTCACCCGCTGCTCCCCTCAGCAGTGTATTTCAGTTGATCTGCCTGTTCTGCTCCCCACTCTGTCTCTGGTGAATCCTCTCACCCCCCACACTTCTGGCCTACATCTACCCCAGTTTCTATGCATAAATAAATAAATCTTTTTTAAAAAAAAAAAAGGACAAAGAAGAGCCTCCTACTAGTTCACATTAGGCTTTGCACCAAGTAAGTTGGGAAGAAACGTGGTTTTCTGATTTTGGCATTGTGTATGAACTTGTAATATTGTTCCCTCTTCAGAAAACTAAAAACCACCAGAGCCGAGAAAAATCAATTAACTTGCCCAGAGTTGCTCAGCTAGGAAGTAGTAGAGGCAGGGTCAAACCTGGCCTCCCTGGACTCCAAAGTTCATATTCCCTCTACATCCTTTCCTGCCCCTGCCCTTGAGGTCTGTGAGTTTTGTAGTAATAGCTCCATTCTCCATCCTCAAGTGACTGAGCTCAGTCTCTCTCCCCACTCCTGGTCTCAGGCCTGAGCCCTGCATCCTCTTGGACCCTTCCTGTCCCTCCTTTTTGGAACCACTGCAGCTCTAGAATCCTCTGAATGCGTAAGTTTGCTCCCAGAGGCCAAGAGATCATGCTCCCCTGGTGACCAGCAATGGCTCCTCTGTGCTTCCAGAACCGAATTCCATAGCTCCAAATGACAATAGGCAAAAATGGCTGATCTGCCCAAAGATCGGAGCAGATGGTGGAGGGACTAACATGGTCACTGCCAGTGTCTAGTCTGGCTACTCTTCTCGCCCAACATTCACTCCCAGAAAGCAGCTTCGTCACTCACCCACGCCCAGCTACTCCGGGCTCCAACTGAAGAGAGCAGCTTCTGAAAAATCTGACTCAGCCACACGCAAAGAAGGATGCAGTTTTGAGCTGAGTGAGTAAAGATGAATCAAAGGACCTAATTCTTATAAGATTCTGTTCGTGCCTGGTAAAAACTAGCTAATCCAGGCCTGGCCTGGGAGCAGGGTGCCCCATGCTGCAGGACAGGAGCCGACTGACTTACTAGTCGTGGTGATTTGCTATGTTCTTTGCTGAAGAACCTGGCATTTTGGCTCCATTTGATCTTTGTGAATCAGCTTATACTTAAGGGTGGCTGGGGCTGGGGGCGTGTGTGGGCGCAAGGACAGGTCATTCGAGCACCACAGAGTACACCTTTATGTTTCAGGTCATTGTATTTTGTTTCTTGTGACCTTGAAGTTAAATTTCAGAGTCTTGGGGCCTCTGTGGTGGCGCAGTGGTTAAGCGCTGCGCTGTGGGGCTGTTGGCAGCGGCGACGCAAGTTCCACACCTGGCCTGGGAGATTCTCACATGGTGCAGCAGACCTCTCCTGCCTCGCCCGCTGCTCCCCTCAGCAGTGTATCTCCGTCGGTCTGTCTGTTCTGCACCCCACTCTGTCTTTTGCTACCCCATACCTCTGGCCTGTACCCCAGCTTGTATGCATAAATAAATAAATAAATAAATTTCAGAGTCTTCCAAAAACTACTTGTATGCACCAAACATCACCTATACTCCAAGCCTCTTGATATCTCATCCCTCAAATAAAAAATTCATACCTTTTTTTTTTAGAGATTTATTCATTTATGCATACAAGCTGGGGTACAGGCCAGAAGCGTGGGGCGGCAAGTAGGGCTCACTGGAGACAGAGTGGGGAGCAGAACAGGCAGCTTGACGGAAATACACTGCTGAGGGGAGAAGCGGGTGAGGCAGGAGAGGTCTGCTGCGCCATGTGGGAAGCTCCCCAGCCGGGTGTCAAACTCGCGTCTCTGCTGCGGACAGCTCCACAGCTCAGGGCTTAACCTCTGCACCAACAGGGAGGCCCCATATCTTGTTTTTAAAAAGCTGGTCAAAATAATTGTGTGCCTAAATGGGGTCGTCTCGTCTCTGGATTTATACCAAAGTTCAAATATTAATCTACTGCTTGCTAACTTGAATTCACTACACCTCAGTTTCCTCCCCAGTGACGTGGAAATCAAACAGTGCCCGTCCCGTCAATAAGTAAAGACAGTGTCTGGTACACGAAAGCCTCCCGGTGGTTATTGTTGCCATTACAGTTATTGTTCAAATTTAAGAAAAGGCCTAGAAAACGTTGGCAGAATTACTTAGGAGTTACTCTTGAGCAGCTACTGTGACCCGAAATAAATTGCAGAAATTGCATTATAAAATTGTTTTCGATTCGTAGTTGGGATTTTTTTTTTCATATTACTTCCATAGAATTACAGTTTTTCTTATAAATTTGAGTTCAGTAATTGATTTGCAGTAGCCATGATTTCAGAAAAAAATGTATTTGGTGACAAGTATTACCATAAAAACTTTACTCTTTTTTTTTTAATTCCCTTTTGGGGGCGGTGGAAGGGGAGGTGGAGGAGGCCACCCCCACCCTCCAAGCCCAGCATGCCAGTAGAAATGTTGAGCCGAAAGATCTTGATGGGAGAATTGCTATTTAAATTGAAATGTAATTTCAAAAATGACAGTTTTGCTGTCTTGGTCTTCAGCTAGGCTCTCCAAGAGAATCAGAGCTCTTTCCTTCTGGGGTTTTCATCTTTCAGTTCCATTCTTAGGAAATGACCCAATATCAGCGCTACCCCAACTTACCTTTAAATAATAATACTGGGAAGTTTCTCAGCCTTGTTTTGCCGGGCAGGGAGAGGTTCTCATTTCTGAGCTAGGCTTATAATCTGAAGCTTCATATCCTCGCATTCCCCCACCCCTGGGGCCTTCAAAGGAGATGAAAGGCCCAGGGACCAGCCCTGGGGCTGTGTGTCACAGCTGGAGCCATGTACTCAGGGTCCGCCAGGCGAGATCCTCTTGGAGCGAGAGGAAGTGAAATTGAAAATGCAAGTATGAGTTCATTTCTTCCTGGTGACTTGCAAGGCGTTTTAGACGTTTGCACCCTCACCGCGTTGCTGCATAAAGAAAGGAGGTCATTGAAGGCTGCCTGGGTCCAGGCATGTCTGGTGGGTGTTTTTGTTCGCTTCAGTTTGGTTTTTAACTAAGAGTGGGTAGTGGCTTTTTCTTTTCTCTTGAGAAATGTGGAAAGAAAGGATCTTTGATTTAAGAACTCAGATGTCATATAAGTGGAATATAGTCACCCAAATCAAAAAGTTGGAACAAAGTAATTTTCTAAACTTTTGGAATCCATGCTCTTGGCTGTTTAGACCTGTCCCCCACAGGAGGGTTTGGGCAGTGAGGGATGGCAGCAGCTGCATTCTGGGGTTCAGTGGGGTGGGAGGATTGTGATTCTTCTCTCCACCCCCACCCTCCCTGTCAGATGCCCAAGGGAAATCCGTCTTAGAGAATCTGGAAGTGTAGCCAAGGCAGGACTTTCTTTCTCTGCACCAGAATGGTTTATTTATAATGAATAAACAGGAAACACAGATTCATGTTTCCTTGTTTTCTCTTCCACTCGTGTTGTGAGACCGCATTTACCACTTTGGAGTAAAACTGCCGCCTTCTTTGCTCCTTAGTCAGCCCTGCAGTGCCACAGCCTCTGAGTGCCTTGTTGTTGATACACAACATGGTGGGGGAGGAGGTGTGAGCCTCACCTCCTCTGGGTGCCACACGCTGCCTGTGAGTTGCTCAGCTGGGAGGTCTGCCTTGGCCTTGAAGGTTAAAGCAAGCACATTTATCTGCTTTTCTAAGCATGGCTCATAATACTTAAAATGTTTCTGGTTGGTTTTATATTTTAGAATTAATTTGTGCTTATTGTAAGAAAAAGTAAGAAAAAAAGAATAAAAAGAAATATATGTGATTTGTAATTCTAACCACAGCCTGCTTGGCTGTTCTTGATGCACACAGGTGCATGGAAGATAAATATTGGGTTTATATTTCAGTTAGTTTATTTCTGTCTCTGTTGTGACAGCTTATCACCTAGTGACTTAAAACAACACAAATGTATTATCTTACAGTTGTATCAGAAGCCTACTATGTGTCGGCTGTAGCCAAGTGTGTCTCCCTAAAATTCACAAACCCTAAGCTGCAATGTGATGGTATTTGGAAATGGAGCCATTGGGAAGTGATTTGGGTTAGAATGTGGTTGGGAAGACGGGGCCCTTATGATAGGATTAGTGCCCTTGGAAGAAAAGACACTAGAGAGCTGGATCTCTGCTGTGTAGACACGGGGAGAAGGTGGTTGTCTGCAAGCCTGAGTCCTCACCCTATGGCCACCTTGCTTCCAGAACTATAAGGAAATTCATTTCTGATGTTGAAGCCCCCCAGCTCATGGTGTTTTGTTAAGTCAGCTCAAGTAAACTGAAATTGTGTTTTTTCTCAGCTAAAATCAAGGTATTGGCAAAGCTTCATTTCTTCTGGAGTCTCTAGGGGAGAGTCCATTTCCTTCCCCCCCTCCAGTCCTAGAGGCTGCCTGCATTCTTGACTTGTGGCTCATTCCGCCATCTTCAAAGTCAGCTTTATAGCACCTTCAAATCGCTCTTCCAGGTTCACAATCATATTAACACCAAAACCTTGGAGAAATCCTCTTGTGAAAAAAATTATCTTTCTCTCTGTTTTTTAAAGATTTCTTTAAACCAGTATTTCTCAAATGTATTTGACCAATGACCTTGTTGACAGCATTGAGAACTAGGTTCCAGAGCTCGGGTAATAGGACACAATTTTAGAAACACAGCTTTGGAATCATCCCAGCCAAATGAAGCTGTGTACCCTCAAACACCTTTATAGGCTTAAGGGTAGAAGGACTCAAGATGGACTCATTGGAACAAAATGATGTTTGTGACGTGAACTCGAAAAGTTTTTCTGCTCTCTACTCAGAATTCTGGTTGGTTCCTCGTGTCATTTGTAGGGCTCAATGTTGCACTGACTCACTGCTCTGTCAAGGTCAGGTACCGACCTTTGGTCAGGGCCAACACAGGTCTGTCTGCCTCAGGTCTGCATGTCACCTTCCTGGGGACGGTGCGTGGGTCCTTCAAGAGAGCTTTTGTGTAGAGAAGCCACTTTCAGCTCTCTTCAGCGATTCAGTCATTCACCAGGTGAATACACCTATATGAGAGCAAGCTTTGAAGGGGCGAGGGGAGAGGGAAGCAAAGGGTACAGGAAGTGCTGGCTGAGGAGCATGCAGGTGAGCTCCACAAATCCCTGCCACTGTTTTGAATGGAACCTGAGGGGCCTTACAGGGAGCAGGCAAGGAGACAACCCTTCCCAGGCTTCTGGGCACAGCCATTTGCATCACAGTGATGTGAGGCTCCCTGAGGTCCCAACAGTCATGATGTCTGCAGTGAGGAAGAACACTAGTTTTTTTACATCCTGAGGGGGAGAACCACCTGGCTGCAAACTAGGTCCTTCAGCGCCTCCAGCTTTTCAGCAGTCAGTGCCTTTCCTCAGAGAGAGCACAGAATTGCTATGTGTGGTTTGAGCCTACTGGGGGCAGCAAAACCTCACCAAATTGACTTCCCCTGATACCAGCCAGACCAGTGACCACAAGGCCAGGCATAGGCCACAGTCTGTCTTTATCTGGGAAACTATGACAGCTTCTGCAAAGGCGCTGTCCTGGGGTTGATTATTTGAGACCTAGTTCCCTCTCGAGACTGCTCAGGCACCATCTCTCCCCAGGCAGCCAGTCCACGCCTGGGCCTAGGCCTGTCCTTCTTTCCTGGTCCTCTTGTGACCTCTAGTGGTTGTAACTGGTAAAACCTGCTCCAGGGTTTTGGTTTTGCGGGACTATGAAGAGACACAAGCAGAGACTATCTTTCTTTCATGTTTAATGGTTGACCACTTCTCTGTAGTGTCTTAAAAACCACTTCCCACCTAATCCCCAATTGTTATGGCCACATGCCTTTCCTCTTAATCAATAAGAATTGATCTTCCCAAATGTATTTGATAGAATAGCAAAATGTTTGCGTTAGAAGGAGTCTCCAAGACAACCTCTTCCCAAATTCTTTTTGATAGCTGGGGTAGTTGAGGCTTGGAGACTTAAGCAACCAGCCCAAGGTTACTGTGAGGACATTCAGTGATTTAGTCAACAGCTAGTTCATGGCAGTGCAGGAGTTAAACTCGGGCTTCCTGAACTCTGGAGGGCTTTCCAACTGCCACTAAATGGAGCTATGCCCCAAATAGACCCCCAAGGCCCCAGAGCCTGCAATTTACTTGTGATTCCAGTTACATCAGGCACTTGCCAAGTTAGCAGTCTGGGTTGTCAGACCGAGAAAGAGGAGTTGCCTTCAGCGCGGGGCTAGAAGGGCTCACAATGTCTAACCTCCCTGGCAGTTTCCAAACTCTTGGAGGTGAACGGCCCTGTTTATTTTTGTGTGTCTTCACTTACCTTGTCCATAGGCCCTAGCTGTGTCTCCCACAAAGGCGTGGTGGGAAAAGCATGGCTGGGGGCCCCAAAGACACATTTCAGGAGTATGTTTGGGACTCTGGCAATAAAGCCCACCCGTTTGGGGCTAGAGTCAGCGCCAGGCATTTCCCCAGAGGGAGGCATGCGTGGCTCCGGGCCTGGTCTCCTTATCCTAATGGTTTCATTTAGGGCATTGCAAATGCTAAAACCTCACCTTTCTCTGGAAAAGTCTTTTCTACAACACTGAAGCTGGCTTTGCTGACATTCACTCCTTAAGGTCTGGGGGTCTCAAGCCCAAAAGCTTTCAGGACCCCGGCAGGTAAGGTAAAAAATGAGCTGGGAAGGACAGGCCTGGTTCTCATCCACTTTGACAGGACGGTGCTGGCGCTGCCAAGGCCTGGGCAGGTCACCTGGCAATGGGGAGCCTCTGACCTAGAGAAAAGAACCTGGTGAGGAGACCTTCGCGCCAGGCCTGCCTGTTGCCGACCCCCGGCTCACTCACCTGGGGGAAGTGGGTCTCTAAGGCTCGAAGGTACTGCCACCTCTGGCAGTTTGATCCTGTGCTCTGTGATGGGGCGCACGTCCCCAAATCAGCTGGGCCCAGTGTCTGTCATCTGTCTGACGTGTTTGGAAGTACCTGACAGGCCTCTTTGGTCTCCCTGCCTTTTTAGCACTGGTTTCTTGAGCTCTTTGTTGGATGGTTTGTGACATTGTCCTTAAGTGCTCTGACCTCTGTGATAAAATGACCTGCACTCAGCCGGCGTTCCAGGACCACTCTCTCTGCTTTTTTTTTTTTTTTTTTTTTTTTTTTTTTTTTTTTTTTTTTTTTTTTTTTTTTTTTTTTTTTTTTTTTTTGCCAGTTTTCTGTTCTTTCTGAAAGCAGTCACAAGCAGATGAGCTTAGAAAGGGTGTTCTCTTCGTGTTGTTTCAGGGAAAATAGAGAAAGTCAAACCTCCTCCATCCCCCACTCCTGAAGGCCCCAGCTCGCAGCCTGACTTAACCCCCGACGAGGCTGCCGGATCCCAGCGGCCCAAGAATCTGATGCAGACCCTCATGGAAGATTATGAGACTCACAAATCTAAAAGGCGCGAGAGAATGGATGATAGTAGTGTAAGTTTTTCCTCCTTTCCTCTTTCACACCTGTGAGGGTGTCTGGTGTCCGCGCAGGCATGGATGTTATGTGGTTGTGTGGCCGGCATCATGGCGCCAGAACTGTGTGCAAATGTGTGGTTTAACGTGCCTGGAGTTGGGTTTGGGTTGTCATCTTCATTCTCAATGACTTTGGCCCTACAAGGAGGAGGGCCTGTTGCTGCTAACTTGAGTGTGAGCCTCTGGCAAGGCTGACACATGAGCTGTTTGGTGTGTAGAAAACACAGGGGCATCAGGGAGGAAGGACAGAAGCATCGAGAATTCCTTCCAGGTACCAGGGAGCTGATTTCTACCCGTTGCACTGCTCTGTAGAGATGCTATTTCTTTAGAGAACATGAAGATGCTGTTCCTTCAGGGCCCACTATCGATGGACATAGTACCCCAAAGACCGAATGCCTTTGGGGCTATTACCACGCCCCTGTGTTCAGCTTGGCAGGAAAGAACCATTTCAGATGAGAGTTAAAAACTACCCAACTGTTCTGCTACATTTAACTCCAAGGACTTTGCATGTGAGTCACGTGACAAGGCCAACATCTGTTCTGTGGTTCCTTTCCCCAGAAGGGACTTGACAGCTATTGTCCCTCAAGACTGCCTGGCCTCAGTCCCTCACCCTGCCCTCTCCCCATCCCACCTAGGGCACAGATAGCTTGGGGAGGAGGAAGGTGCTACCCAGGTTCCCTGGGACACTCCGGCTTTATGCCTCCTGTCCTGCTGTAGTGATGAAGTCACCCCCTGTCACTCTTCAGAGAACCCCTGTTTACATGGTGAATTATTTGATCACCATAGACTTGCCTGCCGTGGGCCCCCAGCAGGCGTTCCACACTCTCTGCCCTCCGCATCTGGAGCTGACAGCAGATACGGAAATACATTGCTTTCAGCATACGCAGTGGCACAGAAAGAACGCAGGTGAACACGTCTACGGCTGCCTGGTGACCACCTCGGCGTCCCCCCGCCTCTCCCTGCAGTTTGCACCTAAACTGCCTGGGACACTGTCAGGTTGGACAGTTTCTGGACTGTTCGCCACATTGGACAGTGGGTCGGGACCTGACCCTTGGTGGCTGCAGAGCTGTGCTGACCCTGGGGGCCCTTTTCTGCCCTCTGGAGCCGTCCTCAGCAGCCCCGCTTAAAATACAGACTTTACCTGTAGGCATTTTCCGGAGCCTGTGATCATTCTGCAGCTTGGTGTTATCAATGGCACGTTTTCTCCAGAACTGCCACACCGCACGCCAGCAACTTTGCTGCAAGGGAGCCAAATGGACCCTTCGCCTTCTGGCGTGGTGCCGAGGCCCTTGGGGGTGTTTCCTATGCACTCTACATGCCTTCTGGGTGGGGCTTTGGTGTCCACCTGCAAGTATTAGCAGACAAAATTACACACAGCTGTGAAGAGCCTGCTCTTACCCATGTCACGGGCAGAGGCCAGAAGCCTCCTTTGTGCACACTCCGACGCCCAGGCAGCCAGCTAGCAAATGCCAGCCAGGCAGGATTTCCCCTTGGCATTAAGGGAGTGACTGGGAATCAGCGTTTTCATGCCCCAATCGCTTCACTTGCGCAATGGAGTGGCAGCCTCTCTCCATTTTTCTTAAGTAAATAAACATTTCGGATAACGAAGAAACAATCAAGCCGTTAATACCCCCCAGATCCTGGATTCAGGGACAAGTGGTTTGCACTGTGGGTGATACTACAGAGAACCAAGGTTGTTGTGAGTGAAAAGTCTTAGGAACAGGACCAAAGCTATCCAATCTACCAGATCCTCTTTTAAGAGACCCAAATCTGAAGGAAAAAGAAAAGGGAAACTCTAGTCAGGTTGCTTCTAAAGCAAGTCTCTGCCCAAAACCACCTGCCCATTCACCTCTTAGCCCTTCTCACTCAGGGAATCCTTCCTGCTGTATCTGCATCAATCACTGAAGAATCTGTTTCTGTGTAGGAATGCACATGCCCTTTTTTCCCTAGCTGAGCTGTGGCCTTTCTCCAATTTTTCCCCTCTTGCCAGAGCGTGATCCTAGGGAGAAGATGCAGTTGCTTGGAGTTTGAGTTGTGGAGCTGGCTCCCAGCCTTTTGAGGCCCTGCTCCTTCTCGGGTTCCATTTTGATACACAATTTTGGGGCAGAATGTGTCTTCTTGGATTCGCCACTGGAGGGCCTCAGATTGCTCACGTGGCTCCAACAACACCCCAGTACCCCCACTGCCAACATTCCCGTCCAAAAGTCACCTGTCCTTATTATGTGTCCCCCACACATATCAGGGCCAGACTGAGTTCGCCCACTGGAAGTAGCAAGCTCTTTGTGAACTGAAGGCAAAGAGTACTTATTTGCTGTGCTTCTCAAAGAAGAGGCAACTTAGAGTGGGGTAATTGGAGTGTACGTACAGTGATACATTAGACACAAAGATATTAATGCGTGTGAAGGACAGAAGAGAGAAAAGAGAGAAGTCAGATGAAACCATGCCTGCCATTTTGATGCATAACTTCTGCCAGCAGCCTACCTGAGAAAAACATCTTTGCCATCAAAACAGAGGCCGTGTCCCCCACCCCAGGGGACCCGTGCACTCTGGAGTTCTGGTCCCCACTCAGGGCCCTTCAGTTTTTCCACTTTGTAACAGCATTGGGTGAACTTTTTCATGCCCCCAAGGGGCCCTCTCTCCTGCTGGGAGCAAGGCAAGGGCCTGGACAGGACCTGGAGAATTAACTCGTGAACCCCTCTCTGGGAACATTTACCCAGACGTCTCTGTGTTGGTGACATGAAGTCCCCAGTGGCTCTTCTGCTCATTAAGGCCTGGCTCCACGCATAAGGCCCATTCACCACAGGCCCCTCAGCTCATTTTTCGATAAGGAGAGTGCTATTCTCCGCCCCATCTCCTTATCCTGGGCTGTTGGGTGTACCAGCCCATACAGAGCCTTTGTGAGAATTAAGAAAAGGAACCCTTTTCTCTCCGTGGGGACCGGGCTTGCGCCAGCCGTGTAACTGTTGAGCACGCACTGCACACCCGGCTGTGTCCTGCTCTGACCCTGGTTTTCTTTTATCTGGAAATGTCTTACTTGGAGACACCCCTTTACCTGGGCCCGATGCCTTCTCTGATCAGTCATGCAGCTTGTAATGGACTGATGAGTCATAGTTTCCCACAGGCTTTCTCGGGGCCTTGCAAAGGAAGGTTCTTGGTCTGTGGTCCCCGATGCCCCAAACCAATAAATGCCTCCACGGTTTTACCACAGTTCTGGAGGGGCTACCCAAAGTCAGTCCTTCTACCTCATTTCCCAGGGCCAGGCCATTTTTCCCCTGAGCAGAGACTTTGAGGCACCTCCAGGAAGGAAAGGGTCATTTGAGTTCCTCCATAACCACTCCACTCTCAAGAACTTATCCCGATCCCCAAGATTGTGATGAGGGGGGATTTTGTGGGCCCCCTAGGTCGTGCCATCCTTAGTCCAGCTTCAGAAACTCTGCCTCCACAAACCTGGCATTCAAACCAGCTCCTGTCTGTGAGAAGGATCATTTTTTCATGACACAATACACTCTAAGACTGTTTGGGGTTCAGAGCACCCTGCAGGATCTGACTCCAACTGGCTAGAGATTCTAGCAAACCCCGGATGCCCCACAAAAACCTTGCTGGTGGGCCGCTGGCTGCACACAGGGAGGAAAGACTGTTGTTAATTCAAAGCATAGAAAATGGAAGCACCAAATCTTGAATTAACAAAGGATTGGCTTATCTGATATTTTTATTAATGAATCACAGTGAATCTACTTGCTCCAAAAGATACAAACCTTGGAATAAATGAATATCAGATGAAGCGGTCTTGCTCCGGGTGTGTGATGGTTCCCTGACTTTGCTCTCCTCCAACACTGCCCACGCGGGGCTGGTTCCCAGCAGGGGGTGTTCTGTGAGTGTGTCTGCCGTGCACTAACCTGGTCTTTTCCCTCTCTGCCAGTACACCTCTAAGTTACTGTCTTGCAAGGTGACTTCCGAGGTACTTTTCAACTTGTTTGTCTTGGTCTTCCTGCATGCCTGGTCCAGGTGCATGCTCTTGTGGTTTGCCATTTCCTGTTGGGTTTCAGTGAGAAAGACAAGAAAGTAATTTGTCTCCATATTTATTTCATCCTGCCCCTTCTGAACTGGGGCACTGTCTCGGGCCGTCAGAGTGTGGGCAATGAGACGCACTGCTGTGCTTTGCTGTGCGGGCGGCGTGGCACACCTGGCCCTGCCCACAGATCTGGAAGATGTTTGGACCAGAGGGCACAATGGGTGGATGCTGACAGCACGTGCACCCTGGCCAGGTTACAAAACAGTGCTGTCCCAAAGGAGGACCGGATTGTTGATTTTAACCAGTCCTTTATTTACCGTCACACAAATCCAGAACGCTCCATTACATAGTGCTAGAGTCAGTTATTCCAGAAGTAAACTTTCCCAAATGCCCCCCTTTGCCCAGTTTTTAAACCTGTATTTATGTCTTGGCTGCTTCATTTAAACACTGAATTCCCCCCAAAAGTCTCTCCTTTACAATGTCCTTTTCCACTTATTTCACAAACTGTGCTGTGAAAAAGCACAATATTTATCTTTTCCCCTCATTTTCCATTTTTTGCTGTGAGAAAGCACGTACGTTTAAAATATTATTGTTTCCACAGCACTGTATTATTTTTAGTTTAAGAGTTATTTCAGGGGCCCCCATGGTGGTGCAACAGGTTATGTCTCAGCACTGTGAAGCTATCAGCAGCCACTGCAGCATGAGCTCGATCCCCAGCCAGGGAGCTTCCCACATGGCGCGGCAGACCTCTCCTGTCTTGCCCGCTGCTCCCCTTAGCAGTGATTTTAGTCAGTATGCCTGTTCTGCTCCCCACTCTGTCTCTGGTGAATTCTCTCACCACCCCCTACACCTCTGGTCTATACCCCAGCTCTTGTATGCAAAAATAAATAAATCTTTTTTAAAAAAAGGAATTATTTCAGATATACAGAATTGCAAAATCTTTCATTCCTTTGCCCAGTGAACCACTGAAAACCTACTATGTGTCAAGCGCTTTTCTAGGTTCCAAGAATATAGCAGTCTTTGAAACAAAGTCCCTGATGTCGTGGAGTTGGTACTCAAATATTCCGATAATATGACATCATAAAAAAAAGTTAAGCCATCTGTGCAGCTTTTCCATTCTTATCAATTTATACTACTGTCTTTCTATTTTATAAATAAATTGATATTGTGAATACCACTCAAGCCCTCTTGTTACTTCTCCCAGTTCCCACTTCTCTGTTTCTGGAGCAGTAACTATGCTGTTCATCATTTCCATGCATGTTTTTATACTTATACTCTATGTGTTTATATAAAGAAATAGTTTGTTTTGACTTTGCATGTTTTGAAACTTCCTATAGATGGTATCATATGATATTATCCTCAGCTCCTTACTGTATACTGTCTGCACTGTGTTTGGATGTGTCCATGCCAATAATGTCCTACCTCTAAATCACTGCTGTATAGTATTCCATTGAATGACTGTCATTATTTATTCAACTTCCTAGTATGGAAATGTAGGTTGTTTTCCTCCCTCCCATCCCCATTACAAGCTATATTTCAATGAATGTTATTGTAAGTATAACTCTGTACCTTTGGAAGAATTTGCTTCTACATATCTAGAAATAGAAGTGCTGGTTATAGAGCCTGTACAGCCTCACACTCACCACATATTGCAAATTATTCTTCAGATGGGTTCTACTAACCTGTAGCATCATGTTTTTAAAATCTCCCTCTTTAGCAGAAGAATTATCGTTAACTATAGATATGTGCTACTGATTACCAGGAATTTTCTTTCATAAGGCTTAAAAGAATATTGAGAATATCACACACCTTTCTTAATGGTGATGATTCTTATCTAGGGGATGGCAGTTGGAGAATGAGACCCTAAGTTATTTGTTTTAATAAACATAGTTAAGAATAATGAAACTATGGTCAAAAATAACTAAGGAAAATAAAACTAGGTCTAGTCAGGCTTCAGTTGAAGAGAAACTAAGGAGATAAAATACTTACAAATATTATTTTACACATGTTTTTTATTTCATATCTCTCCAAATAAAAATGTCCATGTTGTTTGCTACTTAGTATTTAGCAATCTACTTGAATTCCCTAAGCATTAGAGGGAAATAATATTACAGGGTTCAAAGAGAATTGACTTTCTGGAGTATCAGAGAGAAATAAACACTGTGCCAAAAATGGAGAGAAACAAAAAATAATAAGAGATGTGATCTCATGTTTCTCTACCCATCATCCTTTTTGTGACTAAGCCCCATGAGAAGAGAGTGTTCTTGCCTTGACATTTTGCCTGTCATTTGATAGGAATCCAATAAACATCTGTAAGATGATGGATGGGTGAATTGTAACATGGGTTCCTGATGGACAGAATAAATGAAATCTCTTCAGGGTGCTTGACAATTAAAATAGGGCTCCAGTAAAAGACAAGGACATCTGAAAAGGATGGGAGCCATCTTTTCCAGAACCTTACTGATTTAGCACCTTGGCTGTTTGTAGACCTTTCTGTTTGTCTCTGTGATCTGCAAGGCAGACAGATGGCCGTGTTAGACATTGTATCTCCCCTTATTAAAAATATACCTTATGTATGAATAACGCTTTCCAGTTTATAAAGCCCCTTCACACTATGGCTGAAATAATTATCATCTGAAATCTTCCTCTGCACCCAGAACTAGACTGAGTGCTTTAGATACATTGCCTCATTATGTCCTTAGGCCAACTCTATCTGTAGTTTTTATTATTCCCACTTTACATATGAGGAAACTGAGACACAGGTGACAGTGACTTCCCAAAGTCACATAGTCATCCCGATTTAAATCTAGACCCACCTGAACGTCAGTGTCTCCCTGCCTCCTAAGAAAGCTTGTAAAGCAGGTCAGGTACTATCTATGGTCTGATACTATCTGGTACACAGAAAGTAAGTTGAGTCAGAGGTTCCAGAAATAACAGTCGTGTGCTCCAGGATTTGAACTGGAAGTGAAACTCAGGACTTCTAGTCCGAGCACTTTGTCCCAGTACCATGCTACCACACTTTGATCAGAGAGTCCTTCAGCTTGCTGTCCTGAGAACTTCTTATTCGAGACACCGAGTAAGTGGCATGGCACACCTGCACACGAGACACTTAATGACCTGGTCTATGTGCTTAGCAGCGAACATTCACTCAGCAGTCAGGGCTGAGGCATCCTACATGTCAGTCCAGCTGTGCCTGCTCGGAGGACTGGGAACGGCCTTCCAGGGGAAAGCACACAGAAGCTCTGGGGAGTCCTTACTTCTCTGGAGTTGTCCTTGCCAAAGTGATTGCTCTTAGGAGAAGGCACGCTTCAATGCAGTTTGGATAATCTGCCAGTATCGGTTCTGCTAAGCTTTTTTCCTTTCAAATCAGTAACTGCACATCCCAAGCAAATGCCACAATGATGTAATTGGTTGGCATGCATGGGCTTGCTTTTGGTGTCATGTTGTGAAATTGAGCCATTTCTCATATGCTGGCAACCTAAATGTCATGCATATGATTCTCACCTTGAACCAACAAAAGTTGGAGAAGATAGGCTAAGGTTTCTCCTTAGGAGTCCACAAACTATTCTGTGACCCAGAGGGCAGGAGGCCCTATGCAGATGTTGATACTGTCTTTGATATTATCCACTTTTTGTTTCACTTGTGAGCACCTGTGGCCCAAAAGTTGCATCAAAATGCTCACATTGCTTCTTTTTGCACCCTACCATCTTTCCCTATCTCCTACCTCCCAACCTTACCAGACACTTAATTACTTTCCCTTCTCATTAGATGCTGTTGAACGAGGGAAAGGAGGAAAGAGATAGAGAACTAATATCCAGGAACCCTGACTGATTTTTCTTCTCTCTTTTTAGGTCCTTGAGGCCACACGGGTTAATCGAAGAAAGAGCGCGCTGGCCTTGCGCTGGGAGGCGGGGATTTACGCCAACCAGGAGGAAGAGGACCATGAATAATTAACTTCCACCCCGGAAGCTTTGTTGGTGCTTGGGTTACCAAGAAACCAAAACATCAACACATCAAAGCATTTTAATGGAATATTTATTAAAGTGCAAACAAACTCAGCAATCCTTATGTAGACCAGCAGCTGCAATATACAGTGATGAAAATAAAGTGAAAAAAACAAGTGCACCCATCAAACTCTTTACCTCCCAAGAGTCAAAAGAGAAAGGGATTTTTTTGTGACTCAAAGAATTTCCTGGTTTTAGACCAATCCACAATTGATCCAATAGGACAAAGAAGTTACAAGCAAATCCACATGGCTGCTACAGGCAGAACTGAGACCAGCCTTGCTGGGTGATGAGGAAGAACAATGGCAATGGGGCCATTTCAAGAGCAGTGGCCCATCAGCTGGGCTATCTGGGCCTAGGCTACTTCTCTGTACCAGTTTCCCACCCATCACTCCAACCAGCATCACAGGTGTTGGGTTAACTCCATTTACTCCAGCAGCCATAAAGTGAATCATGTTTTTCTCTGTATCTGCCCAGAAGAGGCCATTATGATTCCATTTCTCTTACATTGAATTGTTTTTAATTGGGAGTAAGTAATGATTGCAATACATAAAACACACATTTTTAAGACAATGTGTTATATTGCAAACACAATCTATTCTACATTAGGAGGTTGAGAAAGGGGGAGAAAGCCAAACCAAATGGATTATTTTAGCTTTAGGATCTCTTCTGCTTATAATATTGACTGATCTGCAGTTTTGAGAACACATTTTCAGTTATGTTTCTTCATATGAAAACTATTTAGTGGGCAACAACTATTTTTATGATGGGATGGGGGAATATATACATGTATAAAATCTGTACACACTGAACAGCTTGGTTCAAGATGGTAGGGGTATTTTTAGAAAGGCAATAATTGAAAAAGGGCGAACTCTGCCTTAGAGAGACAGACAACAAGAAGTAAACAGGTGTTTATATCTATATTTTATATTATAAAGTGGACTTTAGAGGTAGTAGGAAGAATGATAGATTATTTTGGATCAGTTAGAAATGAAACATTAAGGAAAGGTCATGAAGGTAAAGATGAAGGGAGAAAGAGTGAGAGAATAAAGTAGTCAAGAGATTATTTTTGTTGAGCAACCAGTGTTTTTCAGGATGATAGAGAAAAATATAGAATAGAAATCTAGGCTTGGAATCAGCTGCAAATCCTAAAGATGGTGTGTGTGTGTGTGTGTGTCTGTGTGTGTGTGTGTCTGTGTGTGTGTGTGTAAAAGTGTGCGTGTGCATGGGTTATTTGTGTGTTTGTGTGATGTGTATATGCTCACAAGTAAAGGTATGCATGTGTGAAGATAAAAATTGCAGAATGATTACGGGACAAGGGTGTACAGTTATTTCCTCCAGAGCTGTTTGCCAGCATTAGGAGTGAGAATTTCTTTTTTATGAAAAGGGATATAAGGCACCAAGCGATGCAGTATTTGTGATATTAAATTGACCTAACATGGTATTTGCATGAGTCACAGTTGCAAGGTTTTGAGCAGTTTTGTAATTTGACGTTTAGGAAAGTATCATATTTATTCTCATGCTTTGTATTCATGCTTAGTATACTCTAGAAGAAGCCAGCCGTACTCTTTCTGTCATTTAAAGCAATATGACCAGGGTATTCAATAATTGGGTGCCCTAAATTTCTGGAAGAGAAAAATTTTCTGTCTTCTGGCCCTGAGAAAAAACTGACCAGCCTTTCCCCCTTCCCCCCCTTTGTTTTAAAACAGAGGTTTTTAAAAAGCAATAATTAAGTCAGACCTCACTAAAATTCATTTTTGTTTTTATATTGTATGTCACAAACTCTGATATGTTATTCTGACAAGTAGCAATTTCACAAGATTTGTATGTAATGTCATGCACATTATCTTTGCTCTTATTTGACTAGTGCTGACTTTAGGGGAAGTCTTTATTCATAGACAAGTGATAGGCACAAAATAAAAATGGAATTGTCTGATAACCTTCAAGGATCCTTGAAAACTGCCAAGGGAACCTGCAATTTGAAGCCAAATTCTACAGATGGGCAGTTGGCACCATGTCCCTGTGGTTCATTCTCTTAGGTAGTCTGAATGAATCTTCAGCAAAACGGACTAACCACTGACAACACAAAGCAAGTTAAGATCCCTGCCACAAGGATTCATTTTTCCAGTGGGGGAGGCTGACAGGGAGACAGGCATTCCTAGGAGGATGAGATGTGTGTTAGATTAGCGGTCCTGACAGCTGAGATGGAAGGATGCTTTCCTTGAGGATTTCCAAGTTTCCAAGAATCAGACAGGGTGGTGGCCTCGAGGTCCCAAGCAAGGCAAGGATGGCTGGAGAGCAGAGTGATGTCGTCCAGTGCACAAAAAACAAAAGTGTTTCATGTTCTTGTGCACTGACATTGGATCTGGTAGAAACCCTAGACATGATATTGACATGATATGGACAGACTCCCCCTGTCTCTCTCACCAGAGGAAACTGTTCAGGACTCTGCTGAGGTTTTTTGTTGTGTTTTGGAGGAAGCCATGTACCCATCTTCCATCTACCTTTGAGAAGAGAATCTCAGCCAAATGAAAGTCTAGCAGGCAAAACAGTTCATTCAAAGGACTTGTGTTAGAGGCAGACAAGTTGATTGACCAGAGCACTGACTGCAGAGACTCAGGGCGCCTAGGCCCTCTGGTCCAGGCTCCATGTGCAGGTAAGGCAACAGATGCAGAGGTCCAGGACCCTTGTGCAGTCACAGAGCTGCTTAACTGTGCCCCTAAATCTCTGACCTCTGCCTGTTCCCTTCTACTGCCTTCTGGAAGAATGACTGCTATTCTTCGCTCCACTCACTCATGATCCCATTCAAATGTAAATTTCAGTTGTCTTGGAAGAGCCAGATTTTCTCTGTGCTTTCTTGAGACTTTTACTCACTCAAGAAACCTGGGGCCACTGCTTTGTACATAGCACTGTGCTAGGCTCCGGGATCTCAAATGAATCCCTTTAACTTTCTGAAGACACAGCAGACCCGGGGAGGAAAGTCACTCCTGCCTGATCCAAACGAGAGGAAGAGGCCAGTGAAAACCTTGGCCTCGGATTCTCGTTCCTGCCCCCAAATAGCACGCGAACTTGTTAATCTCAACTATAATGAATGTTTAGATTCTGTAGCTGTTAAAAGCTTTCCTGAGAGTATTTCATTCCGCAGTGTTTGGAGATGCTCCCTTCCTCTGGAGCTGGTGAACTGCTGACATGCCTTGGCTTTCTCATGTGGAGATTATGGAAACAGGGTTTGTCAGTGGCAGGAGGCCTGGCTGAGTTCTGCTGGGATGACACAATGCAATTTCCTTGCCTCTTTACACCCATGCATGCTGCCTGCCCTCGACAGTAACATATAAGCAGTATATGTAGATCAGTGTCACATATATACACAACACGCACACACACTCAAATATAAAGTGTAACAAGGAACACTGAAATAGTGCTGACTCGTCTCTGAAGACAAACATTTTTTTTCCAACTAAAGAATGGATGTAATTAAACTATGTATTGAAAAAAATAAAATAGCCTAAGTGTTTAGAGATGGTGACTATATCCAGTTTTAGTAACAGAACCAACTTCCTGAATTGTAAGCCTTCAGTGAGTGAGCTGCCAATTTTGATTTTGTGTTGCTCTTTACCCAGATGATTTTTTTTTTTGGAGGAGGAGGGGGGAAAAAAGCAGCAATCCTGTGTTTGCGAATTATACTCTGTATCTGGCTCTCCTGTGTATGTTAACCACTTAAATGTTATTATCCTGCTTTGGTTTTATAGTGATTGTGAGGCATTCAATGCAAGTATACAATTATTTTCTCATTAAAAACCCAGTGTGTGTGTGTGTGGTTTTTATAAAGATGGCTTCTTGGCAGCAGCAGTGGAGGAGAAGTTGGGACACTGGGCGTCAAATGGTGGTGCCCTTGGCCTTTGGTCTGTGTGGCAGGATCTGCTTCTTGCATATGGAAGCCAGAAAGCCCGGGTGGCTGGGGGACCTCTGTCCAGGCTGGCCCCCATGCTCTTTTTGCTGTGTCCCCAGCTGCCCAGCTGCCCTGGCCAGCGCCCAGAATGTCCTCGGGACCCACAGAAACCATATAGCTGCCTCTCGATGAGGCAGGAAGACAAATTCCACATTGAATGATGGCTGGGCAAAAAGCACAAATGGTGAAAGTCAGCCTTGGCCTCTGTCTTTAAACTCTTACGTGTATCATTCCATTTCCAGCACCTGTGATTGGCTCGCCTCTGAAGATCCAGAGCATAGGGGGTCAGGGAAATCAGAATCTTCCTCACCAACTCCTGCCCTTTAGGTTTCCTCGTCCCTCCACGCCCTTCGATCTCCCGGTCCACACTTCAGCACCCCCACGCTGCTGCTGCTGGTGCCCTGACTTATCCCTGCCCCTCCCCCTCTTCTCCTGAGGCCTTTCTCCTTGTGTCCCCATTTATGTGACTTTCCCCTCAATCTGCTACCATATCTTCCTGTTCTGAGTACCTGGGGGGCTCCTGTGAACCCCATCATATGTGACATCTTCAAGCCCTAGTGGAGAGTGTTCTAAATTTGGGGTGCAGGGGTAGACCGCTCCCTTTTGTAAGTGATAATTGTGGGTAACTGATGAGGCGCTGAGACCGAAACCCCATGCTTTCTGTGAATCTAATCTGGTGCTAATGACTCCATGGGGTGCGCTACAATCGCCCTTCTGCATGTCGGGAAACTGATGCCCTGTAACTCGTAATTTAAACTTGGACCTGGGCACTTCTAACTCCGGGCGTCACCCCGTGTCCTTCCTCCGCAGCTACACTTGGGCAACTTCACGTTCAGCCCTGATGTGTGCGAGGCCCGGGTTCCAGCCTCTGCTCCTGATGTGCCCCCTGGGGAATTCTCCAGGGGGCCAAGGCCCAGGCTGCCATAGGGGCCCACATCTGGGGGAGAGCAGGGACAGCAAAAAAGTGTCTTCATTGGCATCAATGCCCTCTAGGCTCTCAGGGGTCAGTCCTCCTGAGAGACGGTGAGAAATGCTGACTGAGGACCCCCATTGCCAGAAAGGAACACGAAGTGACTACAGTGCAGCAATGAAAATGTGCCAGAGCTGAGTTGTGATGGTCACACAACTCTGCATTTGCTAAAACATCATTGCACACTCGAAATAGGCACAATCTATGATGTGTGAATGAAGCTGTGCAAGAGAGAAAGGAAACACAGGAGCCAAGATACGCCTCCGGGAGGCCACGCGGCTTTAAACTGAGGAAGGGAAAGAGACCTTGCCACCCACGGGAGGCTGCGCTCACCACTGGAAGCAGGGACAGTTTGCTGTCCTCGGGCCCTTGGGGCTGGGGCTGTGTCCTGCTGTGGTGTCAGTGTCTGGCTTTCTTTCCCTCTGTCATCACAACTCGTACTGGGAGCATTAGGCAGCTAGGAGAGTCAGGGTGCACAGGCTGAAGATTGGGGGGCAGGCTGCCAGGCATTTAGGCTGTGCAAAGCCAGGGAGTGGGCCACGGAGTCTGACGTAGTCTGTGCAGTGAGGGGACACCTCCAGCCACACCAGCCGTGTGAGACATTAGCCCGACGGGGGGGCCAGGCGCGCAGGCCTCATGCTCTATGCTCTGTCCCTGGGGTGGGGTCGCTGGCCACCAGCCTAGGTCCCTCAGGTGTCATTGGTGGCAAAGAGAGGATCACCCTGGGGAGCACAGGTTAGCCTGGAACATTGCTCATCTAGTTTCGGGGTTCCCTGGCCATAGAGGGTAGGGCCTGCAAGCTGCCCTTCACAGAGCCTGTCAAAACTCGGAATCTGGGGCCTCCCCGGTGGCGCAGCGGTTGAGCGCTGTACTGTGGAGCTGTCGGCCCGGCCGGGGAGAATCCCACATGGTGCAGCAGACCTTTCCTGCCTCACCTGCTGCTCCCCTCAGCAGTGTACTTCTGATCTGCCTGTTCTGCTCCCCACTCTGTCTCTGGTGAGCCCTCTCGCCGCCCCACATCTCTGGCCTGTACCCCAGCTTGTATGTATAAATAAAATTTAAAAAAATTAAAAAACTCGGAATCTGATTGCTCAAGCACAGAGGGAAGATGCGGAACGGAAAGGAGAACGCGACCTCCATCTAGTGTCGAAAGAGACCTGCAGCTCTCACTGGGGCAGTGGGGGGGCGGGGGGGGCGCTCTGGCACTGTCTCTCCGGGGCCCAAGCTTGCAGGGGTTTTCTGTCGGAAAAAGATTTGCATGATGTTGATTTTTTAAGCCCACCAAGATCGTTATCTCAGTGTCAGTTAACCGTGAGGTGAAAGTTTCCCAAAGTCTTTGTTCTGGGCTCCTGGGTGGTGGGCGCTGAACACCTGGGACCGACCTGCTGCTCCCTGGAGAATGGAAGTTCTCCCCATTTACTCCCCCGCCCCCCTACACACACACACACACTACACTGTCCCTGCTGAGCTGCTCTGCATCACCTGGAGGGTTCCATAAACACAGACCTGGGCCCCACACTTTCTGGTTCTGGGTGCAGCCCAAGAATTTTCTAACCAGTTCCCTGGTCTGGAGGGTGAGAGATGAGCAGGTTCTGGGTGTACCACTTGTGTCTGAAATGGGGCAGTGGGTACAGGACTTACAAGCTGGAGGTACATACGGCCATGTGTTTCTGAGCGGCTTGGAATGCGGGGTGCGGAGGTGTTTTGTGTGTTTGCCCAACACACCAGTCTACAAGTGTGGGTCTCGGTGAAGCAGACCTTGTGGACTGTCCAGGGAGGCTCTTCTGACTGGCGCTGGGCAGAAAACGAACAGGATAAGATCAAGGGATTAGTTTGACCATGAAAATTTTTCTGGTGTCAGGTGAGAGCAAAATCAGAACTCAAAAAATGTGAATTTGGTTGTATGACTTGGTTGCATAATTTGAGGCAAGATGCAAAATGGAAGAGGCAATTGATACTGGGGCTGGAACAGCCCTCTCAATGCTGACTTCATCCGAATCCCCTGGAGAGCTCTGCCCCTCGGATTCCCAGGCATCCAGGCGCAGGGCGGCGCGAGGCGTCCGTACACACTAGAGCAGCGCGTAGAGTCCAGTGTGCAACTCGCCGTGACCACTTTCCGGCGTTGTGGTTTGGAGCCCGCCCGCACTGCACATTTGGGTGGTCTGTCGTGGCTCTTTGAAATCCTGCACTTGGCTCTCACCTCTGTGAGGTCTGGGCCTGGGTTGGCAGCAGGGACGCCATGATGGCCTCTCAGTCCCCTAAGCAGGAAGCAACTTCTCGACACCTGGCGCCCTCCCTCTCACCACCTTTAGCCCAGTCCGATAAAGGGGGACCAAAGGAAAAAACAACTCCTTCCAGAAAAACAACTCCCTCGGCATAACTGAAGGTTCCTTGCAGACCCCCTGGGCTAAACACCGCCCTATATAAATCCCCTTCACTTGACCCAAGGTGCAACCCCACCATAGGGGTCCGTAAACCTCGCCCGTGGAGCCGCAATAAAGACTTGTTTTGAGTCATAATGCCTGCCTGCCTCTCTTTTCTACCTGCGCCTGTCGTTCCAACTCCAGAGATTCTGGGTTACTTCCTTTAAAAGGGGCTCACACGTGCGTTTCAACAGCTCTCCAGGTGTTTCTCCGGGCAGCCTGGGCTGAGAGTCACGAGCCTCGCCGAGACAGGGCTTTGCTTCATTGTCTGACTTCTAAAAATTCTTGGGGACAATGTCAAAGTGAAAAGAGTAGAAGGTCTGGAAAGCTCTACCAGCCCCTTTAATTAGTCCCAGGAGGCAGGAGGGCAGTATTGGGGGGAGGGGGCTGGCAAAGGGGCTGTGATGTTTCTGCTCTGATGCCCTCCCCTCCCCCAGGGAGCCCCCCTCCCCCAGGCCCAGCTGCAAGGCTTTTGGGTGAAATCAGGGATACAGAGCTGGGGGTGGGCAGAGGCAGGCTCTAACCTGGCCATTCTTTCTGTTTGTATGTAAATGAGAAATCATTCATGTGATAAATATTTTAAAGGGAGATCAACCCCAAAGAGATACAAATTACCAATTTTTAACAATATTTAAAATATGGCTAAGTTGAGATAGAGAAACTACAGTACAGAGTAATGATTTCCAAAGATGGTTCTGGCTGGAACATTGAAAAACAGTTTAATTTTAGTAACAAACTATTTACTGTCTAATCATGCAGGTCATACTGACATTTCATATACAGAAGCGATAAAAAGTTTAAAACACACTTATGTAAGTCTTTTAAATTGAGTCTTATGAAAAGTGTTTAGTAAAAGTCAAAAAGATTCCAGAACTCATCAGTGGAAGGTCCAAAGTTGCTAGAAGCTCAGAAAGATTTAAGGAGAAATTTCCAGGATGAGTGTGAAGGCTACAGAAGCACCTGACTGATAAAGGGAAGGGTGTAGTCCCGCTCTTTTTTCAATTGACTTCAAGATGCTTTGTCTGCAAGTATGAAATGTGCCCACTAGGTGGCAGCAGTCCCTAAAGTAAAAGCAGCTCCCGCAGTCTTGCGTCTTCCCGGGTAGTGAGGAAGACGTTTCCCAACTTTCACACATGACAGGAATCCACCCAGATTCACCAAAACCGCCAGAGTGACAAGCAGCATGAAAGGAGTAGAGGTGGTTCTTTACTTACACTTACATTTCAATGGAAAACTGTTGCCACCCAGCCGTTTCCATTCTTGTACCAACAATGGTTCTCCCCGGCCAGCTCTGTGCCTGGCTGGGCTGAGCCCGTTACAAGAATGATGCATTTGGTTCCCACAACACCCCTTTGAGTTGCCTGCTATTCGTATCATCTCTATTTTACAAGTGGGAAAAATCATGTTCAAAGTCCATAACTTGCTCGGGGTGATATGACCAGTAGTGAAAGGAGGGTCAAAACCC
The DNA here is from genome assembly GCA_004024925.1 of Scalopus aquaticus. Classification (NCBI taxonomy): domain Eukaryota; kingdom Metazoa; phylum Chordata; class Mammalia; order Eulipotyphla; family Talpidae; genus Scalopus; species Scalopus aquaticus. The sequence goes on from PVIJ01005350.1 coordinate 104,713, forward strand.
AGGCAGCCTGCCCTGAAGCCGGTGCTCTCACTCTTGAACTTTCTCATGAATTTGATACAGGCAAACAAATCTCTAGTCCCGGTTCTGGGTCCGGTGTTTGCTGTCAGACCAGCACAGAAAAGGCAGAGAGAGAGAGAGAGGGGG